>JAEQML010075731.1:0-13698 GCA_016904865.1 Pissodes strobi
AATCATTTGTGGAGCCAAAGGCAATCAATTCCAGGGTAAGAATGAATCCTCCACAACAATATAGAACATATTTACAACACCAATGATAATGGATATAGGGTAGTTAGTTTTGCAGCTGCAAAAAATATGACTGTGTGAAGCACATTCTTTCCATATAAAAATGCACATAAGGTAACCTGGATCTCGCCCGATGGATCGATCAAGAATCAGATCGAACATGTGCTTATAGATTCGAGACACTTCTCTAATCTCATGGATGTACGTACGTATCGAGGGGCCAATATTGATTCAGACCACTACTTAGTTGGGACCAAAGTCAGAGCAAGGATCTCAAACGCAAAGAAGGAGAAAGGTAGAGAGAATACTCGTTACAATACAGAACAGTTAAAGGACCCTCAAGTATTAAGGAGATATGAAGGTTATTTTAAAAATGAAAATGCAATAGATGAACGCCTTTTAGCAAGTGAACAGTGGGCGATATGCAAAAACCAATTAGAACAAGCAGGTAATATTTTGGCAAAAAAGGCCTCACCCACGTAATGACTGGTTCGCTGAGGAATGGGAGGAGATTACTAGAAGAAAGAATAAGGCAGCAAAGAAGGACTCGGAAAGAGAAGAAAAGTATAAAGATCTCCGAGGAGAAGAAAAATAAGTGCATTGAAGGAAAAGGCAAGCCCTTGAAAATCGCGTGCTGGAACAACAATAATTAGCCAGGAAGAGGAAGTCTTAAAGAGATGGCGTGAACATTGTAAGGAACTGCTGTGCGCTGATGAAGATAACCAAAACTTGACACTTCAGATACCAAGAAATTCCATACCTGTAGAGCCACCTATAAAACAGAAAGTACAGGACGCAGTAAAACGCCTAAAAATATTAAATACCCAGAAAGCGATGACCTTCCTGCACAACTGTTTAAATTTGGAGGGTTACCGCTCATAGACCAAATACATAAAATAATAGTTAAAGCCTGGAACGAAGAACAAATGCCAGATGAATGACTGGAATTATTTGCCCATTACACAAAAAGGGTGATCAACTTCAATGCAAAAACTATAGAGGAACAACACTCCGTAACACAATTTATAAAATATATTCCAATGTTTTGTATAGTCGTCTGAGTGCGCACTGAAGTGAATATGAAAGTGGTTTCAGGCCTGGTCGATCAACAACAGACCAAATGTTTGTACTTCGCCAAATACTAGGAAAAAACGAATGATTTTTGAATGACAGGGAGACGCGCTGGTATGTTTCTTTTTAACATAGCTTTGGAAAAGGTTATTAGAGATGCTGAGATGGATAACAGGGGAACCATCTTTAATAAATCCTCGCAAATCATGGCGTATGCAGATGACCTAGATCTAGTGGCACGCATCCCCATGCAAACTAAAAGAAATGTTTGCCACTTTCTCAACTGCTGCGGAAAATATACCTAGGTTCTTTCATGACAAAAGATAATTCTACTGTAGACGAAATAAAGCGAAGGGATGTTGTATCACATATCAAAATAGGGCGATTAAGATGGTCAGGACACCTAACCAGGGCACGTGAAAGCTACCCTCCCCGGCGTATCCTTATGACACAACCCGAAGGAAATAGGCGAAGAGGGAGACCAAAGCTGAGGTGGAAGGATGGTGTGGATGAAGACGTCAAAAAGATCGGCGCAAAAAACTGGCAGCGGTTAGCTGTCACGGGCCGATTTGGTTATCGTATATCGAAGCGAAAAAAACATTAGAACTCGTCGCCGTGCTTATAGTTTCGAGCGCAATTATATTTATTAGCGCAAAACACTCGTAGGTTCCGTCTGGCTTTTGACGACAATATTTTGTTCGAGGCAATTAAGTATAAAATTTGCGTCACTAGACAAACTTCAATTTTGGGGGTTAGAATTTCGGGTGTACGGGTCCTGAGCTTAGGGAAAATATCCGTTTTCGAAACCGTGTTATGGCCTGAAATCTTCAACCTCGTGAGCAATGTTGGGACTTATTGATTTTTGCGTACTGAATTTTGATTAGTTATCAATTTTTTGTTGCGATGCGTAGTTGTTGTCAGTCATAATTTTCGTAGTGTGGGTTGAAAGATTATTCCAAGTTGGATGTGACATGTTGACCGTGTGAACTGCGGCCGAATTTCTATTGGTCACGTAACGGCAAAGTGAAATGAAACAGCGGTCGTGTTCTATTGCTAGCTTTATTTCAACTGACTAACTCTCAGGTCAAAAATAATGATCTAACGAAAACCGTAAATATACGTTTTTATCTCCCGGATCGGGTTACATAAGCTAAACACGCAGTGATACGAATCGCCTATGCCTTCCAAAGAAATTATTAGTTATTATGTAGACTAAACAAACCAAAATATTATCGACTGAGTGTTATAAGTATATGTGGACAACAATTTAGAAACTAATGAAATGATGCTATAACAATATACCTAATACAAATTGTAACTTATATTTTATAAACGAAATTAATACAATGACATAATATATACTAAAACTAAGTATGTAAATAGGGGTTTCCGTTACATTCAGTTGTAATTTTTGGTAGGGAGAATTTTGGAGGAAGTTCCTTTGCTTTCGGAAAGTGTCGTGTAAGTCATTCTACGTTTGTTTGCCTTTCAGAGTAGTTTGGTGTCGGTTGGAAGTGGAATTTAGTGTTCCTTTTGTGGGATTTTCCAATCGACCCATTTTTTTTCGTTTCGAGCCTTGCATGTACCTTACCTTTAATTGGTTTGTTGTTTGGTGCCTGAAACTCATTCCGTAACGGGATTTAGTACTGCTTTTTGTCAGGTGAGTTGACTTTGCTTTTTTTTGAGTGTCGACCATTTTGTGGAGCCATGTGGATGGACTCTAATTCCTTTTAATTTCCCTTACAGAGGCCTTTTCTTCCATTTAATGAGGCAGCCTGGTGATTCCGGCCTTACGCAGCCGACAGACCCTTTCACAGGTAAAGATATTGACTTTTTCTCTCTGATTTTGTTTGCCTCTCTTGACAGTTTATTTTAATTGCTTTGAGTTGAGTGTTTTTTCATGATTATGAGTTATATGCGGAACCTTGAATATATTGATGTTTCACAGGGTTCGACCAGCGGGTTTACTTCTACTGACGGGTTCTACTACGCCTAACATTAGAAGAAAAGAAAAAGCGTAACAAATTTTTGGCGCCCAACGTGGGGCCAATGAATAAAGATGACTGGCGAAGGAGACTTGGAAAGGTCGAGGCACAACTAGGGCCGTAGTACCAATGATGATGATGATCCTATGTGGTTAATAAATTTAATTTTTTTAAATCTGAATTTAGTGATTTGAACATGGTTAATTAAACAAATCTGATAAAATTAAAAGTTCTTTATATCAAGACATCTTCTTGAAATTCGACATATACACGTAAAACGTCCGTAGAAACATATTTTCTTCAAAAAATATTTTGATATTTTAATAAGTAAAGCCACCCTTGGGTCATACTTTCAAAAAAAAATCGAATTTGGATCTCACATGGGTCCAACTTTTATAACTCCTTCATAAAGTTTTATAAAAAAAGTCAGTATTATTTATAATTGTTTATTTCATACAATAATATAGTACAATGCGTAGATAATTACTTTCCATTTCGGGAGGAGCATTACTGCAAATTAGCTGAATAAATTTCTTCATTAAGATGAAGTATTTCGGTTGAGTTTGCACCTAGTATAGAATTTATTATTATACCTGCAATAGGGCTGATAATATCACTTATTGCTTTTTGGTTGTCGTTAATAAAGGAAACTAGAGTATCGTTTAACACTTCGCTGATCAAGGCACTCAGATCTTCATTATTCAGCAAACCATGTAGATCAAACTGAAAATTAATGGATATTACTGATGAGTTAACTAAATTGCATTTTACGGAAACAATGTGGGAATTTCGAGGGATATGTTTCCGTCATGCAGCTGTTTTTAATTTAATGCTGATATTTTGTAAATATCAACGATTGCACTATATCCTTTCCCAAAATGTATTAATCTATCTAACTAAGGTTTAACCGGAATGCTCCTGTTATCTCCAACACATTTTGTTTCCACAATACCGAAACAGAATTTATACACTCTACGCGTGTTTCGCCTAGTATCATTATATGGGCTTACTTTTATTGATCGGGTTAAAATAGAAGTGAACTTATTTCTTAATTGTTGACTTACCACTGCACCTCCAAGTGTGAATGAAACTACTACGTTTGATATTCTAAGGCCATTAGTTATATTAACGTTTCCACCGACCAATATTTCAACATCGTCAATAGTGGCACTGTAAAATAGACATGTTTTATATGTTGCAATCGATAATGTAAATCTTAGAGTTTTAAGATTATGTTAATTTACCAGTTATGCGGAAATAACTCCATAAAATACCTAAAAAATGCGTTTATATTTTGAATCATTGTTTTTTTTACCTTTGCATACCAGATGAACGGAAACTGAGTTACATTCGATAATTTAAGAGGCTTATTAATATGAAAGACATGAAAAATATAAGCATAGAGCATACACGCAACCATTTGCTTTAACGTTAGAATATATTTTTATCACAGTTTTGTGTATTGCCTGGAGGACACTTCGAACAATTTATTATGTAACTTAGAGAAGTTATAATTTTCAATGCAAGTGTTAATGACAGGTACCACATTTGGGAAATCATTGTAAAAACACGGAGGCATTAGAAAAGCACAAGTTATAATTTTAAATGCAAGTGTTTAACGATAGTACCATACTGGGAAAAACACATAGGCATTTAAGTATACGAGAAATTAAAAGAGTTATAGAGTCGAGAGTACGAGAGTTATAATATTGAACTAATATAAAGGAGAAGCTAGAAAGCACAATTATATAGAGGTCACATAGGGAATGTTGTAGCCAACTGTCAAAGAGAACTACCTTATAGGGAAGATCATAACAGACACTTGGACAACATGACGACCTAGGAGATGAAATGGGAATCTACATAGGGATACATATGTATAGATGCATATATAAAGATAGTAAACGAGAATATGCTAATAGAAATAAAGGAAAATAAATTAAGAGTTAAATATAGGAAGTAATATTAAGAGAATACATAACAAAAGTGTCAGCACAAAACATAGAGAATACATAGAGATAGTTAAAATCTATAGACAAAAAATGTAGACAAACATAAATAAAGAATTATGTATAAAAATGTTCTATGAAGACATAGAACATAAAATAAGATAAAATAAGGAATTAAAATACGGCACCGTAGCATATAGAACCATAGAAATAAGAGAATAAATAGCATATAGATAGCAGAAAACTTAGATTAAGTAAATAGAGATAAATAAATAACCATGGATGAAATAAGAAGAATTACAGTCGTACATTACATACAATTCTAAATGTACACAACCATACAGACAGCAGCATAAATCTTGTAAAAGGCACCTATTATTAATGATAAATTAAACATAAGTATACCGATCATGTTTTACAAATTAAGCGAAAAAATTGTAACTTGTATAGGTAAATTACACCGAAAAAATATTCAATTGTCTTCCTTGGATATTGGCCATATTCCAGGGGGGATAATAATTAATAATACTAGTATTCAAATAATATCATCAGTCAAAGCAACATAATTGACGTCACTGTAAATTACGTATATATGTATTAAATATCTACTGCTATTTTTAAATTCCGGCAATGTTTACTATCAATGATATCAATATTATATAATCACAAATAGTCGGCAATATTTCTCAAGGCAGAGCAAGTTTACGTGCCAATTTTTGTTATTATTTTAAAAACAAAATCCGTAAGAGAGAGTTACGATGTACGTTTCAAAAAAATAAACAAGCAAGCGATCGACTTGGAATTCGCTGACAATAGTTAAAATAGAAATATGCACTTGTAGGACATGCTAATACCTAAATATAATTCAGATAATTTGAATAAAATTTTAAGCGTATTATAATTTATGGAAATATCAGCCGGCGATTTTATAAGTTAAAAAATAAAAAAACCAATGATTAGCGTAAAATAAATATGTATGGGAATAATATAAAGAGGGAAAAAATAAATAAATAATAATAAATATAATAGAAATGAGCTGGTGCCCTGCCGGTGATCCCAGACCACTCGGAAATACATAATGGAAAACTCGAAGCTCTACAAAGAGAAATGAGAAACTTATAGAAGGGCACACAGTTCGGCAGAAAAAAAGAGAAGAAATGTGAATTCTTACCGTAAGGACTTCCGGGAGTGCACGCCTGGCTTCTCTACGGTATGAACGAACAAATCTTCCCTCTTTAATAGAAAGAAAGCGGGTGAAATATTACGACAGTAAAACAACAAGGGAAATTTTTTTAAGGGATAATACAATTTTTTTTTTACTTACGGCAGGGCACTTCCATCATGTACACTTTAAATTCTAAGACACAAAGAAAAATACGACCAAAGGAATTTTTTTTTTAATTATTGGAAAGATATAGGACAGTATATAACGGGATACTGGGTCAGGAAAAAGGCAAGGTATCAAAAAATAGTTCTCGATTGTTTTAACACCAATATGTTTTTTAATAATATTTACAGCAATGTTCAATTTCGGCTACACATACACGGCAGACTAAAAAATAATATGATACTTGCATATGTTTCGGGTACCACTACCAATAAAAATATGCTGTATGATTTTAAATACGAATTAGTACTGGGTGATAAAAAAATTAAAATGACAGTCATTTAAAAAGTTTTTTCTAAGATAGAAAACAAAATGTTAATATTAAGCACTTATATTTGGTTTATATTTGTTACATGTACAGGGTTATTCATTTTAAAGTAAAAATGGTCTTTTTTTAATTTCCCTGTATTTTTGTGAAAAGCGAAAATAGCCATTTGAGGTATTTTTTTCCGTAGAATTCAAAAATCTCACTAAAAAAACATTTGAATTAAAAACAAAAGACTCAGATGAGCGGCTTCAAATTATAACTTTATTTTACAAAAGTGGAGAAAATGCCAGCGAAACTCGACGAAGATACATTGCAAATTTCCACCGAAATATATCGGTGAAAACAATTTTAAATCTTAAAACCTTATTTGAAGAAAGAAAATCGTTACATATTAGAAAAAGGACTAAAGTAAGGAAAAGGAACCGGGATCGAGCTATTCTAAATTATTTTACCCGGAATCCCATGAATTCGATTCCTGATGCAGTCCGAGACTTACGGTATGGTCCTGCAAGAAGAAGAGTAACCTTTGCGACTATTCAGAGAACATTGAAATATTTTAAGTATGCCCCATATCGCATCCTTCCAGTGCAGCATTTAACACTTGAACAAAAGCAACTGCGCTTCCAATTTGTTTCTGAAATTTTAATCCGAGAACAAGATAATGATCTTGCACTATTTCAAAGAATTCTTTGGACGGATGAAGCCACATTTACTACATCGGGCATGTTTAACCGACACAATGCGCATTATTGGGCAGCAGAAAATCCCAGGAAATTTCAAGCTATTAAATACCAAGGAAGGTCTTCTCTTAATGTCTGGTGTGGTATATTTAACAACAGAATTGTCGGGCCAATATTCTACGAAGGATATTGAGAACATTTTAGAAGAATTGCCACTCGAAACTTATCGCAATATAATTTGGCAACAAGATGGGGCGCCGCCTCATGCTCGCCAAGTTTTGCAATTTCTTAACCAACGTTACAATGAGTGGATCGGACGTTATGGAACTATTAGATGGCCACCTAATAGCCCCGATATTACAATTTTGGACACCTTTCTATGGGGCCACTTGAAGAATGTTGTTTACGAAAACAGGAATGCAAACACGGAAGAAATTAGAAGAAAAATTGTAAATGAAATCGATCGTCTTAACCAAGAACCCCAAATAATATTGAAGATTAAGGAGGGGATACCGATCATGTTTCGAAAATAATGGAGGCCATATAGAACATTTAAATTATTAACATTATTTTTATCGTTGTCAAATAGTTAGTATGTGTTATTACTATTACGTTTTACTTTGGATTTTATGTTAATAATTAATAAATAAGGTTTTAAGATGTTGTTTTTTGATGTTTGACTTTGACAAATAAACACCTATGATACCTGTCTAGCTTTTTCAGGTAAAACTATCCTTTTAAAATGATGTTCTTGCGGGACTGTTTTTAATTAATTGTAATAAAACCGCTGGAAATAAACCCAGCAACCTCTATATCAGTGAATTCCTTGTAAAGAGCTCTATCCATTAGTATAAAAATATATAGGGTATTCCATTTAAAAAACATGACAACCACGCTGTAAGTCTTTTGTTTTTACTTCAAATGTTTTTTTGGTGAGATTTTTGAATTCTACGGAAAAAAATACCTCAAATGGCTATTTTCGTTTTTTACAAAAATACAGGGAAGTTAAAAAAAGACCATTTTTACTTTAAAATGAATAACCCTGTACCTGAAGCACTCACTAGTCAATGGCGATGGAGTCCTGATACATATAGCAGCCAAAAAGGAGTCCGACAAAGATTCTGAATTTAGTAAGGACGCAGATCGAGACCCTTTGGCTGGAATCCAGGACCGAATTATGCTAGGGACAAGTGCTCAGACATAACCTAAATTTAAGTAGGTACAGAACGATATGACTACTCGAACATTGAGGACAGCCGGTTATTATTATTTAAGGGGGTTTGACTCCTTTTTGAAAATACTCATCAAAAATGAGTTTTTAGCTTCTCTAAGATAACGAATTTAGTTACTTCTTTTCGCAATCAAGTCTTTATTTATTCAGCAGATTCTTTCCTTTTTGAACTTTCTAACGTAAAGATGTTTTGCATTGGGGACCAATGCTAGTTGAAGGGAGGCATGTGTAAACTAGAAAGCGTAATAACAAAAGAACACTCAGTCTAATGTTTGAACTTGATACTTGACATTGAAAGATCAAATATTATGAGTATTATCTAAACATGTTTTAAAAACAATCAGCCTAATATCAACAAAATTTAGTATAAAAGAACGGGCAAATCAAGTAGACGACAACGATCCTGATGATCTGGTTAAGTAGTTCCCTTTTAATTAAGGCCAAACGCTTTTCTGGTGACCAGGGTCAAACCTCCCGACCTTGACTATCTGGTTAAGTAGTTCCCTTTTAATTAAGGCCACACGCTTTTCTGGTACCAAGGTCAACCTCCCGATCTTGACTTTCTGGTTAAGTAGTTCCCTTTTAATTAAGGCCAAACGCTTCTCTGGGAACCAAGATCGAACCTCCTCTATAGTGATGTCAGTGTAAAAGTAAAGTGTAAAAGTAACGTAAAACTTAAAGTAAAAAGTAAAGTGAACCATAGATAAAAGTGAAACCTAATTAAAGCATACCAATATAACTAAAACGAATTATAACGCTCATAACAATTTAAACTAAAAGTAAACTCAAGGGAGCCGAATAGGTCGAGTCCAGTCAGTCCTCATCGAATGGTCATGCGTTCTACGCTATTCTAGTAAATTGTATTCAAACACAGTCGTCATTCTAAGTGCATTCCTTCCTGTATCTGAAGACCAATATACGTACAGTTTGTTTCGAATTAAGCGAGTCGTTATTCCATCTGATATACAACCCCCAGCTCAAGGAGGAACGCCGCCAGTAATCCCACTCAGTAGTACGCACCAGGGAAGCGCCCAAAATCCTCTTTGACAATATTTTTAAACAGAATATTTTGCGTGTTAAATCTCATGTCGAGACCTCTTTCACTGTACCTTTTACCGCAGTCTTTCCTGCGGTAAACTGGACATTATTTTCCTCACCTCATTCCACGATGGCGTTCATATCCTCATTGATGGCAGCAATCTGATTTTCTCTCCCGCGTTGGGAACGAGAAGCGGTCATTGGAGTTCGTGACATGAATGATGATATAAGAGTGCTGTCGTCTGCAAAGCGGTAGATAGCATTGTTTGTCCTGTCTTAGAGATTGTTGATATAGAGCAGAAAAGTGTGAAAGATAATATATACCCATGAGGAACTCCGGCATTGATTTTAAATTCCTCTGAGAGATGTCCATCAATACCAACTCGGACGCTTCGATTCCTCAAGAAATTGGAAAGCCATAGAAACAGTGCTGGTGGTAGTTCGTATACTGTTAATTTGCTTAACAATCCGTCATGCCACATCCTATCAAATGCTTTGGATGTGACGAGATCCGCCGTAGCTCTCGATGGCTTAGGTCCACAGGTATGTCACGTAAGTCAGGTGGTCACCCGTTGATCTGTGCTTGCGGAAGCCATACTGGCGATCGCTTATGATGCCTGCCTATTCGAGATATTTTAAGAGCTGTTCGTTGATCAGTTTCTCCATGACTTTGGACATAATAGGAACTAAGGCAATTAGACGTTTGAAATCGTTTTTTTACCTTTCTTCGGGATTGGTTGCACTTGAGCACATGTCCAGCTAGAAGGAAAGCGGAAAGCATGCAGTTCTGTATGATAGGGAGAAAAGTCTGCAAATTGGAGTTGTTAGTTCAGCAGTACATTTCTTAAGCACTATTGCTGGAACGCCATTCGGTCCTGTGGCCTTGTTAGTGTCTTGGCTTTTGAGAATTCGTTTCAATTCGCGTTGGCGAAATACGAGACCTAGCATTGAGGAATTCACTCTCGGCATAGTTGGGGGAGTCTTTCCTTGATGATCTAAGGTAGAATTTGATGATGTAAGGTAGAATTTGATGGAAATATTTCGGCAAGATCATGTGCTTTTTCTTTGGTCGTTTCCGCTATTGAGCCACCATCTTTGGGTCAGTGGTGGGATTGACGTCTTTGAGAAACCCTGATTGATAGCTTTGGCAACTGATGAAAAGGATCTTGATCCGTTAGGATAGTTGAGAAGCTTGTTATTGATCTCCTCGTTACATCTCTCCTTGCTCTCATCAATGGTCCGCTTAGACAGGTTTCTAGTTGTGATAAATATATTTCGATTTTCGGCGCCATTTGCGGTAGGCATAATGCCGCATTGATTGCTCTTGAGCATTTTTTTCCAAGCCATGGTTTACTGTTTGAGATACGTTTCACAGAGGTGTGGATAAAAGCTTCCATACCAGCTAGGATAACTTCAGTTATTTCATCAGCAGACTCAGGGGGTTTTGATTCCTAAAGCAGATATCTTTACAAGGAAACGAAAGATAAAATTCGCCAAGATCACGCCACTTTGCAGATTTGTAGTGCAAAATCTTTTGAGATACCTGTGGCTCCTGTATTTTGATAGCTACTTCACAGGTTGCAGAGATAAGATTGTGGTCTCAGGAGCCCAACGGAGGTTGGACAATTACGATGTAGAGGTCAGGATTAGTTGTTAAGTATAGATCCAGGAGGCTAGCAAAGTCTTTTTGACGCTCAGGGATACTGGTAGGTTCGTCAACTAGCTGGGTAAGTCGGTGACTATAGCAAAAGACTCGGCTTCTCATCCCTCATCTTCTTTGTAAAATATTCTTTAAAAATTTGGAGGTTTTCAAAAAGTGATTGAATGCATGAAACAATAGGTCTTAGTGGAATATTTGGCTTATGAAGTTTTGGTAGGCCATAAATTCTTGGCGATTGTGCGTTTAGATTTTCAGTTTTTTTTTATCGTACTTGGTGATAAATATTTTATTTTCCGATTGTGTAACTAAATCGTTGTTTTTTTTTGGTACACATTTGTTGGATCACTTTTTAGTTCTTTATACGTGTTATCATCATGTAATAAATCGGAATTTTTTTTTATCATACTAAGCAGAATACATTATGACTCTTTTATTTGATTTATCTGGCTTTAGAATTTTTAGGTTCTTATTTGTTTTTAAAAAAGATTTGGTTTGTTTGACTTTGTTTAAGAGAATTTTATGGTTTTTAGTTTTTGATTTTTTATCAAAGTTATCCTTGTAGTTAGTAATAATATTGCAACATATTGACCTTAGTTGGTCTTTAGTTTCGGAACTTAAACTTGTAATGGAAGTTTCAATGTTACTGATTATTTCTGGGATTGAAATATCCTCAGCAGTGTCAAAAGGAGTGGCAAAATTAGGCCCCAAGCTAAGAATATCAGCTACGTTATCTGGAACATGAAGATTTGTGAGGTTCTGAATCCAGCTTGACCTCCTATCTCTTATATTATTGTTACTTTTTAGTGTATTAGATTTCTTTCTTTTTATATTATTCAGTTTATTTCTGTGAAAGGCTATTTCACTTTTTTCGTTCTTGTTTTATACAAATATCTAAAATATTTCTTGGTAACATAAGTTCCATTGATGTCAAAATCTTATTTACTTCTTTCTGTAACCTAATGATATGTTTTGTAGTGTTAGTGATTAGAATGCGTATAGTACTAGTAACAAAGTTTTTTACAATGCAGTCTTCAAACTTTTGTTTCAGGTATTCACAATTAAATAAGATGTTTTGTTTTTATGTTTAGAAATGTAGGTTTAAGTTCTTCGTCTTTACATCTCAAAAGAAAAATTCTCCTGTTTTTCTGTCTGTACAATTTTTGATTTGTTTTGCCGAAAAGTTTCATCTGGTCCGCAACATTTTGTTCGAAATCTCGACTGATGGTTTGATATGTGACCACATTTTCACCCATGCTCGAATATGTGTTGATTTTCTTTGTTCTTGACCTTCCTAATGTGTACTTAATTTTATGTTCTTGGGAATAACTTCCTTGTAAATAACAACAAACATGTAATCTTGTTTACAGCTACATGTTACAAAAAAAGGTTTAACATTTCGGTTATTCACTAACCCTCATCAGAAATTGAAAGAATTTAGCTTCATACTGCAATTTAGAGACAAAAACATATACCTACTAATACAGGATTGTTAATTTAGTAGTATTTGAGACAACATACTCCACTACGCACTAAAAATAAATAACTATCCCACTAAAATCATAAATGATATTTAAAAAAAAATAACTCACAAATTCTATAACGACAATAAAAAAAAAAGGAAAATAGAAGATAACATAATTAAGAATTACCTCTCTATGCCATATATTCCAAATTTATCGGAAAACCTACAAAAAATATTTAAAAGTCATAACATTACTGTCAGTCATAAGAGACACAACCTTTTAAAATCCAATTTTAGCTATTAAAATAAAAAATTCCAAAAGATAAAAAAACCCATGTAGTATATGAAATCCCCTGTAAGAACTACGACGAGGTATATATTGGCCAAACGAGCCAATAATTAAAAAATAGAATTTAACGAAAAAAATAAACCAGCTTTATCAACAAATAGCATTGAAAAGCAGCATAGTTTTGACTTTTAAAACGTAAAAATATTAAAAACAGAAAACCATACAAGGCCGGGAAATACACGAAATGCTGTAAATGTTGTAAATGCCAAAACTGACACAAAACAACTTATTAGTTTAATTTTAAAATATATTCATTATATGTTTGTCAACGTAGCATATACATTGTGCATGTAAAATTTTGGAAATAGTGTTATTATTTAAGGAGTTTGTTTGAAATGTCCTGTAAGTCCACAGATTTTTGTATGGAAGGTATGTTATCTCAAATACTACTAAATTAATGATCCTGTATTAGTATATGTTTTTGTCTCTAAATTGCAGTATGAAGCTAAATTATTTCAATTTCTGATGAAGGTTAGTGAATAATCGAAACGTTAAAGCTTTTTTGTAACATGTATCTGTAAACAAGATTACATGTTTGTTGTTATTTACAAGGACTTTATT
>JAEQML010075735.1:0-13696 GCA_016904865.1 Pissodes strobi
AAATTATTTTTGTTTAAAAAATAAAAATTGTCTGATTTTAGTATTAGCATTACGTATTCTTTATGTGGGATGTTTGCAAAGTATTGGTCGCAAGTCGCAACCAAGAACATTAAACTAATAAGATAGCTGCATCAACGATATTTGTCCGCCAAGCCAAACTCGTCCGTGCGTCTTAGCAGCAGTGACGTCACCTGGCCCACTGGGAATAAGTTAATGCGTTATTTGTATAATAAGATTATATTATGGCTTAGCCTTTTGATTATGTTTATTTGCCTTTTACCCAGTTAATTTTGATAATGTTGCAACACGTTTTTTCCTATTAAAGTTTAAAAATAAAGTAAAGATTTTTTTTTTATTAAAAAGAAACCTAGCCCCGGAGAGTCGTGTTACAATTGTAATGATTTAGTCGCCAATTTATAATAAAAGGTATTTAATTATTTTAATTAATTAGTTGGGCGCTACTTTGTAACTAATTTAGTGTTGCCCACTTTGTGATGAATTTCTAGCTCAGTCGTACTTATAACTTATTATTTGGCTCATTCACCAATTTGTAAGGATAGAGCATAAGTTAATTTAGTTAGTTTATTTGAAGGCGTGGATTGAAATGTTTCCCTTGGTGGCCCAATATTTATATGGCGCCACTTGCGATAAATCAAAAAAGGTAAATTAAAAACAACTATATATTAACTATATGGTTAAATTACAATTTATGGTACCATGTGCACTGCAGTTATGAACATAAGATGAAAATTGACTTAAAATTAGATTACAAATGCAATCAAATACAATAATTGATTACTGAGAATTTAGTTAACAAAAATGGTAAAAATGAGAATTGGCTTAAAATTAGATTATAAATGCAATTGATCACTGAGAATTTTATTTACCAAAATGATGAAATTGAAATTAGCTTTGGTGTTTGACAAATTTAAAATAAATAAAATCTAGGTCTTTGCAATTTTTTCATATAAGTAACGCGTTACCTACGTTCCCAACTGTTCTTGTATTATCCGCAAACCGCGTGATCGTCTGGGACCTCCTCTGGAAACTCAAATGCCTGTACCTAAGCTTCCTAGCTATAGGCGTGTCCAGGGCTTACCAGTAATTCCAGGAATGGTTCCCAGTTGTCTGCACGTGCCTGCTATCGGATCGACTGTCACCACAATGATCTGTGTGATTGTTGTCTTGTAGGAACGTTGAACGTTTACATGAAAAAAAGAATTGGGTGTCTTAGACCGGTGTGCACAGCTAATTATAATTATACAAAAGAGTATCCTATGGACCTCAGTCTGATATACAAGGTTTTAACCAACAACTTGAAAATTCACTGGTTACATAATCAGAACTTAAATTACCATTTAAGTTCAGCAAAAATTATAGATAATTATGATTAAATGACACTATGAACAATTACTGCTACTCAAGGTATTTCTAGTCTTTAATTAGAAATATGAAATTTAAAAGAAATAATGATTGAAATTAGAAATTTAAAAGAAAATTATGAAACTTGTCCAACAGTGGCTCTCGGCAACTTCAAATAGAAAATCACTAGACTTAAAAAAAAAAAGAAGAACGAGGTATAACCTCTCTTAAACAAGTCTAATGACTCCAAATAGGTAACTTGATTTATTAAGATGGCCCTTGGCACATAAACAATAATTGGACGTAAATTACGTCTCAATTAATCAAAGATAAAGATATAGATAAGATAATTACTATCTCGCTTTGAGATAGGAACTATGTTTATAGATAAAGAAAAAATCAACCAGGTAATTTTACACGTGCTTAACCTCTTTAATAAGCAAAGCAATACAGATACATCATGGGTCAAACGTTGACACGATAAGCAATAATAATTATAGTTTAAAGCAACAAATAATCTGAAAAAGTAATGAAATAAGTCTGAAAAGCGAAAAATTTACTATAACTAACAATATTGCTACGAAAAACCCAGAGAAATTCTACTATAAATTCAATTTACTACCTTCTAGAGGAAAAGATAAAATCTGCTCTGCGAATCTTCCCAACAATATCGTCAAATCTAAATGAAAATATCTAAATAATGTGTGTGACCGTTTAAAAGGATGAAATAATTCCGCTCTCGACAAATTTGGATTAAACCATTATCAAATTGCACGAATTTGACCAATAAGAAACGCAACTATTCACCAAAAAAAATCGGTATTTAACCTTAAGGTCACCAAAAAATTTAGAATTGTTGAAATCACAATTACTTAAAAATGCAATACAAAAGCCAAATATATCTAACTGAATTGGAAACAATTTTTAATTATAAATTTAAAGTATGAAAGGATTATTGAAAAATATGCAGAATGAATAAGATATTTTAAGATCAAAAATTATTAGGACTCACCGTGCCGACGTTTTAACACAAGATGAGACGGAATTTTTCAAAAGTGTATATATTCTACCCATTTAAAATTCAACGTTTTTTTTTTCATTGGCCAGTTCAAAACACGTGACAACCGTTGTAAGAAATACGGCGTCAAGCTAAGCAAGCATTCAAGCATTGCCTATCAATATAATAAAATTGAACTGCCTATCAATGTACCAAACATTGAAAACCATTGACAAATAGGTAGAATAAATGGAGCGGAATAGACAAATATTTCATAACATTATATTTAACATATATTCCGTTACACAATTGCCCGGCCCCAGTAGTGGGGTCGTTTGAGCGCCTTCCGTTCTATCCAACTAAATGGGAAAAGCTCTGCTGGTGTTGTGCAGGGTGGCTAGGTTGGCTCATTAAATCAACCGGTACTTAATTTCATACCAACAAGAAAACGAGAATTGATTAAATCAATAATCAATCAACTTAACTTATCAAGAAAACACAATCTAAAATTTACGGAACAATATATTTGCTACTAAGTTCTTTTTTTTTGAAAATGGAAATGCGGTTAGTTGAGATAAAAGAATGTCAAATGACTATTAAAGTAATTGATGAAATAAACAAAGCACAATATGGAGATTGTGCGGAGACCAATTCAGTTGTTAATACTCGGTTCTGTATGCCTTACAACTAAATGCCCTAAATACTACTAACCGAAGTGATCACTTTGACGATAACTAAGCTAATTACAACTAGGTATGCGTGCGCTAATAGCTGCAACGATTTTAAATGTGCAATGATAACATGTAGCAATGAACAACCACAATAATTAAATCAAATGACTCGATAAGTTAATAAAAGAACAAAACCAGAATAAAACTATTGAAAGCGTGACTGTCGATGCTTAATTCATATTATAAAGAGAGAAACTTCAGAGCGGTTATATTACTTGATAAATGAATGAAAAGAATAAAATTATTGAGCCAACGCTTGACTTATATTAAAAAGAGAGAAAATTCAGAGCAAACAGATTAACTGGCGGTAAATGTTTGATTTATATTACCAGAAGGAAAACTAAGAGCGATTATATTAAACAGATAAACAAACGAATCAATGAAAGATAAAGCTTCTGTACAAAACCCCAAATCCGATCGTCGAACTCTGGTGGAGGCGCCGGGCACCTATAGATACCTCAGGTACTGCCCTCGATGGCCCCGAGGGGAGGATCAAGACGAGGTCTCGATAGCTCGGTGTCGAGATTGGCTGATAATTGCTGCTGGCAAAGCCTGCTTCCAACCCACTAGAAAAAGGTGGTTCTAGCCTGCAGGTAAAAGTAGTGGTCCTCCAGTAAAGGTTGCGGCCCTCCAATAAAACCCTCGATCGTGTGTGTGAGGGATAGGGAAATTCGACGGTCTCGGTCTTATCTGACAACCGTGGAAAACCTCTAGTATAGTATGTAGATCCCGAAAAATCGGTGGTGTCAAAACACCGAGAGTTTTCACAATATATCCCCAATAAATGGGTTGAATTAAATCACAAACTAAATGTGGAGTCTCTGAAACTGCACTCAAACAGAAAGCTTCTCTCCTCGCCGACCGGTCTAACTAGAAAGAACTCTCGATCGTTTTCGTCAATTTGCCTTTGCCTATGTCCGATCAAGAAGTAGGGATGGACTGAAACAAGCCGAGCGACTTCGATACAAGGAATATTTTTAAGATAACAAACAACTTAGTTCTCGTTTATTATGAGGATAACATGACGGCGGAAGCCACAATTAAGGCATCGAAATCAAAGGATTCAAGAATTAACAGAGAATATTCCCTAACAAAACGATAAACTTTTAAAACTGTAAATCGACAGCTGGCATTTATAATAAATAGTACATTCCTATTACTCGGAACGAACAAGCGAACATTACAAAAACTGCAATCTGTCATGTGAAGAGATAAATATATTTAAAAGCAGAAGTCCCAAAACGATCTAACGATCATCAGAAATGGCGGCCGGCAACTGGTGTTCAGCAACCAAGGGGGTTCCCAAAAGGTTATGAAATATGCCAACCAAAATTGAAAATATGGATCGATGACTCAAATGCAGCGTACTTGAAGGCCACTAACAGAATTCTTAAAAAATATAAATCGGTTCGTTGACCATTCTACGGTAGTGTAATAGAAATCAGGCCAAGCTATCTTAATAACAATGTGCTACGCTTGTCAACTAAAATAAATATAGTCACAACGTGCGACAAAAGCTAATACAAATATATCGTTAACCTATACTTAGATTAGAGTTAATTTACATTAAAAAATTCGGCAATTTCAAGCGTATTAACAGCAAATCGAATCAATAAATTTATAATTAATAAACCGATGAGTGCAAAATACAGCATCTTTTTCCCTAAATGTAATTTTAAAAATATTTGACAATGGCAAAAACGGACTGTTACAATGTTTTGCATTAAATTTATAGAAGAATATAACCAGGAGGAAAGGAATTTAGACAACATGAAAATCGAAAAGTTTTAGACTTACATCAAATTTAAAAAAAAAATATGATTATGTGGATTTGGATTATTATAAATATCACATGAAATTAAAAAATTAAAACTAAGCTTAGGTAACATACAGCAAGGGTGTAATCACTTAATATAAAATCTCACATAATTGCGCAAATTTAATATGATGTTTACTTCATTTGACGGAATTTACGAGATTTCGCAAAATTTTATGGGATTTCGCAAGATTTTAGAACAAATTACGTGACACGATTTCGCGGAGTATTTGCACCCCTGCCGCCTGCCCCTGACATACAGTGTGTGTGTATAGTAGTGGTTCAAATTTTGCCTTAATTAATATATTTTTTAATTTTGAGCAATATTTGTTTAGTCATGCGCTGGTCAAACCTAATATAAATTGATTGCATTCATTTGGCAAATAAACCTAGTGCCATCACTACCTGCATTTGACTATACGGACCAATTACTTAATCTTTTGAGATATCGATATTCTTTTTCTTTGAATGCCTCACATCTTAATTGCTTGCAGATTTGGATTTTATAGATTTCTTTTTAAAAAGTTTTTGTGTATTCTTTTAACTATTTTTTTTAATGGCACCTCTAAAAGAAAAACATGTAAATAGGTATCTAATCATAATTCACAGATATGTAGGTATATCATTCAAATACTCGAATCGTTTTAGAACAGTTATACAGGGTGGCTCGTTTAAGAGGGGGTGAAAAGTAGCAAAAGTACCGATTTTCAACTGTTTATAGCTGTGAAACTACTAACTCTAGAGGCATAATATCATACATCAAAATATGCTTAGAATTTTAGGTAGAATCCAAGAATGTAATAAAATATAGAGTGTTTCATTTAAAAAAATTGTAACTTTGTTTGACCACCCTGTATATGAGAAACTGAGGATTAAAAAAATACAAAAAACAGTAAACATCATTTTACTAGGAACAACCTTTGTATTTATTTATTTTTTTGCAACCCCCGTAGACATTGAAGTAGCGTGGAACAAAATTGGGACACCCTATATCTTCGTAAGTTAGAACTTTTTTTTAACCAGTAATATTAGGCGTCTTTCGTATTTCACGTGTTGTGACCTATCTCTTTTATACCTAGATTTCTAGATATAAAATGTTTAGATTATTAGTAGGGCGCACGATACACACACAGTGTATCGTGGTAGGGCGTTATATTTACTCCACAGTATTTTTAAAATATATATATCGATAATCAATAATTTCATACGATTAAAATCGCATTTCATAAATCCCGTTTGAAATCTGTTTCGAGGAAATGCTCCGAATAAATCCAACTGTTGGCTGTTTGTAGTATTAAATTTGTCTTCCCTACTGCACAAATTGACCCACTTTTGCGCGTGCAAAAGGAGACAAGTCTGAAAAAGTGCGTTTTGAGTTAACTACGACAATCAAGTCGTTGCATAAAAAGCTATTTGTGTGCTGAAGGAGATAAGTTAATATGTATAACTTTGCGCATTTTTTGGTGTAGTGTAATATGAGACAAGTTTTTTTTAATGTGCAAAGCAAAGGCAGGTATCTTAAGTTATCTCGACTAACACTTCGCAATTGTTTAGTGCATTCGGAGTCAACGCGAGTTGTCTCCTGATGCACTAATATTTCCTGGAGTTGTCTCTCTTTAGTTTTATTTGCGGTCAGAGCAGGTGCGTTTTAGATCTTGTTAATGCTTAGTATTGTGGTGATATATAGGATAATACAAGCAATATTGGATATTCTGTGTGTAGCTGGGTGCGTAGTGTTTGTGAGCTGTGTTAGCAACTTTTTATAATACAGGAAAACAGTAAAAGGAGATACAAGAGAAGCAAGGAGAAAACGAAACATTAATAGAAACGAGAACAAGGAGTATTCAACTATAAAAGGAAAATTAATACGAGGCCGTAAATGTACAGTTTTAGAAAAATGCAGAAAGAAATGTACAAAGATAATTGATAATGAACAACGGTACAAAATATTTTAAGACTATTGGAAATTAGGAAGCCTCAATAAGAGAGTGGCATTTATTTCAGGCTCAATTAAAAAAAAAAAAAAAAGAAAAGAATACTCGGAAAATTGGTGCTACAAAAGCAACTAAATGGAAATTTAATAGAAGTGTGTAAAGGATGTTTTAAAAAAAACATTTGATTTATCAAATAAATTTATTGAAACGGCAATAAAAAAGACTCTCATCACAGGCACAACATTGGACGATGAGAGGGGTCGCCATCCACCAAAGAACAAAATTGAAACCGACAGAATTGAACTAGTTAAGATGTACATCCTCTCAATCCCGGCATATAAGAGCCATTATTGTCCCGAGCGAACAGGAGATCGAACATTGTTGCCGTCTTTTTATACTCTTACAAGGATGTATGAGGAATATAAAATTTGGATTGCACCTCAAAAGCCTCAGCAGAAAAGTTTACGAATCTATTTTTCATACAATGAATATACCCATAAAAACATTGAGTAAGGATACCTGCCAAGAATGCGACAAAAAGCAATGTATGATAAGAAATTCAAAAACTCTTATAGAAAAAGAAAGATTGACAAATGAATTGAGCAAACATCAACTAGATGCTAAATAAGCATATTCCGCGAAAAAACAGGATAAGGAAAAGGGAAAGCTGGACCAGAACAGAGCTGTATTTACGTTTGATTTGCAGCAATGCCTGCCGACGCACGCCAAGTCTATCCACATCAGTGGCGTTTTATAAGCGGCAACTATGGATCTTCAACTTAACAATGTATGATTGCGTCAACAACAAAACTACATGTTGTATGTGGTAGAAAACACTATCTGGTAGAGGTGCAAATCAGATTGGTTCTTGTTTGTATAAAGAGCTTTTGACTCTACCACCGAATATTAAACATATAACCCTTTTTTCTGATACGTGTGGTGGCCAGAACAAAAATGGTCACATAGTGGCGATGTGTATGACTTTGATGCAGAATTCAAATGTTCAGATAAAAGATCACAAATTCTTAATACCAGGACCCTCGAGAATGTAATGTGACACCATTCACTCAATTATTGAGAAAAAGAAGAAACATTATGAGAGCCTTATCGAACATCCCAGGGACTGGTTTCAACTGGTAGGATCATGTGGCAAAAAACACCCGTTCAATGAAAAGGGACGATTTTCTCGATTTCGCCTTGTTACTAAAAACGTGTCTACAAGCTAGAAAAGTGGATGATCGTGGAAATAAATTTGTATGGATGAATGTAAGATGGATTCGCTGTGACAAGACATTCGGTACATTTTTCTACAAGAAAAGCCATAACGAAGTGGAACTTTTTAAAAAGATGTCATTTTGTAGGAGATGTCAAACTTCTTTACCGAAATGCAGATATCCAAACTGTATATCAGAGGAGAAGAAAAAGAATTTAATCGAATTACTGTCTTACATCTATGAAGTGTTTCATAGTTTTTTATGAGAAACTGCCTGCTGAGAAGAATGTTAGGGATAATTTGCGAGATTTAGATGAAATATCTTCGGATGATGATTAGTGTAAAAAGGTTTAAGTTTAATTTTTTTTGCGTATTTAGAGTTATCTTTGTTTTTTTTTCTTAAACGAACATGTTTTTCTTCTTGTTAAGGATGATTTTTTATGCTTCAAAGGTAAATAAAAGTTTTGCTACTGAAATTTTAGTTTAATTCATTATGATTTTTTTTCAAAATTCAATTAAAAATTGGACC
This sequence comes from Pissodes strobi, assembly GCA_016904865.1. Classification (NCBI taxonomy): domain Eukaryota; kingdom Metazoa; phylum Arthropoda; class Insecta; order Coleoptera; family Curculionidae; genus Pissodes; species Pissodes strobi. The sequence continues at coordinate 8,583 of JAEQML010075735.1, forward strand.
TATTTTAAACTCCATAAATCTCAGTTCTACTGTTTTCGACTTGTCTCCCTTTGCACGCGCATGAGCGAATTATTAACTGTTGGACTAATTCTTACGTTTCTCTGTATGCAAATACTAAACAATACTTTTGTTTCACTTAACAATAAAAAAAAATCCCTTAAAAATGCTGAAACTGCTCAAAAACCACTACTTTATTTTACAAAGCAAAGGCAACTAAAATGAGAGACTTAATAATAAAACTAGGGAATGAGCGGTAAATTGTGGGCCAGACTACGTCACGCACGCGAATCACGGCCGTGCCACGGTATAAATAAGTATATTTGTACTCTGGCCGTACTGAGGAAAGAGGATTTGGCGAACGCCGCGCTTACGGGAAGCATTTATACATTCCGTAAATGTATATGGCACCTCGGTGTTGTTATTGGTCAAACCATTCAAAATTTGAACTTCTATCCAATCAACGCACGGGTGCCATAGTCGTGTACGGAATGCATTTATACATTCCGTAAATGTATATGGCATCTCGGTGTTGTTATTGGTCAAACCATTCAAAATTTGAACTTCTATCCAATCAACGCGCGGGTGCCATAGTCGTGTACGGAATGTAATTCGGTGCCATATTCAGTGACGGAATGTAATAAATACTTTCGCAGTATAAATATATTCCGAAGGCTTCAAAGAGTATGGTAGAAGTTCGGAAAGGATAAGAGGTGTTTTTTAAAGACAAGCGTCTTCAAACATGCGTTTGTAGTTGGTACTGTTAACTTCACGCATGGCCCTTCGCTCGCTCCGGGATGCAATCAAACAAAACTAACCAAACCTAACCCAAACTAACCCAAACTAACCAAAACTAACCCAAACAAAACTAACCAAAACTAACCCAAATTAACCAAAACTAACCCAAACTACCCCAAATTTAAAAAAAGAAACAAACATAACCTTAAAAAAATTAAAAACCGCTTGCCACTGACGGGAATCGAACTCGGAGGCAAACCGAAGTATCGTATCAGAAGCACAGCATCTAACTACTGCCGCCACCAGGCTCGCTAAATATGATCCACTGAATCGCAAAGACATGCTGCTCAATAAACTGTTATTACATTCCGTAAGTGCATATGGCACTGATTTACATTCCGTACACGCATATGGCACTCGATGTTTGATTGGTTGAAATTTTAAATCCAACCAATGGGATAGTGCTAGGTGCCGTATACATTTACGGAATGTGTAAATGTTTACGGGAAGGAACTATCCTATTAGTTCAACCAAAGAATATTATAGTATTTTCTTTGGTTTAACGTTCTTGGGTCGCAACGACCAGTGGCGTAGCGATGGACATATCAATGTTTTTTTAAATATAGCAAACAAGCAAACCGATGCGATTTGTTCATTGATTCTGACAAAAGCGCCCTTTGGTCTTTATCCCTTACAAAATGCTAGTACATCCTGAAGAATCGTGTTCGATAAGTCTACAGCCTTCTTATTTACTTCATCTTTTTTTAATACTACAGCCTAATGTTGATACTGACCTTAAGCACGGTACGAACAGAAATTTCGATTTTTTATTTCCACTACTCTAAGACAACTGAGCAACTAGCATTTTCAGAAAAAATCTGATACAATTTTAGTGACACTGAAAGGCTATGATAATTTAATTTAAAGCTATTTTTTTAACCAAACGTCGGGCGTCGGCACCTCACCCAGCTATTGGTATTTGTTACTTTAATCTTACACAGAGAAAAAAACCTTCATAATGTGGATGGGTACACATTAGGTCAATGGTATACTGTATTTGAAATACCTGAATAACAACTATAGTCAAATGAATGATTGTCTTACTTTTATTTGTGCATACCTGCTTAGTATTAGTTCAAACATAAGAAGTCATTGAATTAAATTTTGATGCTGTTAAATCCTAATTAGGCAAATATTAGTTCAAACATAAGAAATCATTGATTTGAATTATGATTTTATTGAAGCCCCAATGAACCTATTGGTATAAGCCAAACTATAGGTATAATCCATTGGTTTTTAATGAATGGCTGTATTAAATGCAATCAAAGCTCTAATTCCTTTAAATATGAACTTTTCATAAAATAAATTTAATTTTATTTGTGATAAAAATTGCTCTTATTTAGCATGGAGTAGTCATATTTAAACAACCCCAACCCGCAATTAATTCGATTGTATGTCACTTTTAATTTAATGGGATGGTTTTATTATTTAAATGTGAGAGCTTTTATGGTATTTATTACACTCGTGGAAATTGGGAACGAGTCATCTAAAACTAGAGTCATTTATTTATGGTTATATTTTCAAACGCTTTTATCAAGAACATTACAGTGTTAAAATACATCTCACTATATATGAATCCAAAATAGCAACAGCAAAACAAAATATGCATAGCACTATTGGACGTAAACATATTACAACAAAATTAAATCTTAAACCTAAAGTCAAGGTACTCCTTAACACCGAAAAATGCATTGGTCGTCAGAACACTCTCAGCTGCCCTCTTAAACATGTTAAATTGAAGGTCTTTAATTGATTTAGGCAATTTGTTATAGAGCTTTAAACCAATAAATTCCGGCCTGTCCTGGCACTTCCCCAGCCTGCAAAGTGTAGTCAATAGATCATCCTGTCTGGTATTATGAATGAAAGTGCTTTATTGTCCAAGGATTATTACAATGAATAAATCTTATTGACAAAGCATGATTCAAATTTTGACACATACACAATTTTGTAGTCAATTGAATCTTGACACAAATACATATATCCTAAGCACAAAAGTACCACACTTAACAGAATACTCAGTAATACATGGCACACCTAGCATATCTAAATACTATCCTGCTTAAAGAATTCGTCAATGCCATAAAATGCCTTCGACAACAGCCGTTTCTTCAACTTCTTCCTAAACATCCTCAGATTTAGGCTATGTCTCATCTCCAAGCTTAGGTGGTTATATATCTTTACGCCATTATAAATGAAAGAGTCTCTAATGAGGTTCAGGCGAGGGATAAGTAGGGGCACATGGTCTATCTGTCTCGTGAAATGGATTTGTTGGCGATTAGGAAAATCGGTTTTGTTTTTATGCATAAGGCAAGCAGTTTCTAAGATGAATAAACAGGCAAGGGTTAGTATATTATTGGAAATAAAAAGAGGCTTGCAATAAGCTCTAGGATGGGCATTGCATAAGTTTCTCACTGCTCTTTTCTGAAGGATGAAGACCGATTGGAATAAATACTTTGAACAGCCACCCCAGAATGGAAGGGCATATCTGAGGTGTGATTCAACATTCGCAAAATAAATGTTACGGGCGAAGTATTTCCCCAATTCTTGGGAGTTAATGCGAATAGAGTAGCAGCCAGAGGCCAACTTTTTATTTAATTATGTTTATGTATGCCTATGGGCTCGTTTTTCTTTATGTGAAGAATGTTTTCGAAAATATAACTTGAAGGTAGTGTCAGAATGTTCATTCAGACAAAAGCATTCCTGTATTCGTCCCTGTACCCCAGATTAGATATGACACGAACAACCCTTCGCTGCAACCCGAAAACCCTCTCTGATTGAGCAGATTGCCCCCATGCAATCACTCCATATGTCATGACAGAATGAAACAAACAAAATAAGCAGACATTAAGGTTCCCCCTGACACACTACCTGCGAGACTCCGAAGTACAAAGTCCTCCCAGAGACAGAATCAACTTGTGTCCCCCGCCAAAACAACTTTCTGGTTTATTCCAACCTGCCGCAAGACAGGAAAGCACCAGAAGGAGCCCTATATATTACTATAACATAAACGTTAACAGGTTTCAATAAAATTGCAGATATCTCAATGCACTTCCCAATGTTAAAGGATACAATACTACTAAAAACTACAAATTTAAGGTCTGATTTAACAAGAATATCTGTTCCGCCACCTTTTGTTTCTTTTCGAATAGAAAAGTGTGCCAGCTTATATCCAGCCAGCCCAACAGTCGCGACCACTTCATCCTCCTGACACATGCTGGTCTATTAGAGATGCCTCTAACTCATCCATCTTATTTCTTGCAGATCGAGTATTAAGATGAAGCAATCTTAACTCAAAGCTGCTGCCAAAACTTGGTTCCTTGGTTCTTACCTCCTTTGGGGTAGGGGTACTATTTTCCTCAAGTTTAAAAAGTCGTTAATGATAACTCCCATTGGCCAAAATTCAGCTTTCGTCACAAGCTCTTTTTGTTCTTGGTGAATTCCAATCTTGAATGAACTAATAATGTTTTGCTTCTTTGTTCTAAGCTTTTCACAGGAACTTTTCTGTATACCATTTTCTTCTAGGTATGATTCTATGTCGGTGCTCGTTGTTTCCGCTGCTAGACCAGACAAGAACAACCACGAATACTCTGATGTTAATTTGGGAGCAAGTTTCAAGCGGGATGAATTGCTTTTGGTTCCTTTAACTGGGGAAGGTCGGAGATTTCGATTGAATTTCCTCTTGTGGGTCACTTTAATCCAATCATTTTTTGTAGTTGCGTCACCATTGCTTTTAGGCTGTTTCCAGCTATTTTTAACGTGTTTTTCTGATTTATCCGCTCCTGTGGTTTTGTCGAATCCGAACCCACTGAAACAAAAACATCGTCTTCAGATTCCGATGTTGAGGTTAGAGCTAGAAGCTTCTGCGGTTGCGTCTCTTTTGATGTGGAACGCAGAGCTGGTTGCCCGCCATCAAGGGAAATTGCTGTTTTCAATGGTTCCGATTTCTGTCCGAATGTTGTGATGCAGATGACGTTATCCGCATTTTTCTTTTACCGCCATCTGGCGGGTTGGTTGGAAGAGCCCTCTATAGATATATAATTCAATAGGTACCTAAGATTTAAATAAAATTTGAATAGGCTTTCCAATTTAAAAAAATCTCAGATCTAGTTCGACTGCCCCTGCATTTTTTATTCTTTATTGAACTACTCTGAGTTAGCTCTGAATCTATCGTATTATCATCTCACGCCGCGTCAATGATATCATTCAATTCGCGCAGATTATATTTTGGTCAATAGCATAACAACGGAAGGAAAACAACGAGTGGTCAACAAATGATTTTTGAAGAAATTAGCAGGATATCAAGCGTGATGAAATTAAAT
>JAEQML010075736.1:0-13696 GCA_016904865.1 Pissodes strobi
TAAAATATGCTGTTTTTTCTTCAAATGTCGACAAATTAATGCAAAAAGTCTCTTTTTAATAGTAATAATAATTATTATTAAAGATAAGTGGGTTCGCAAGGCGGCTTAGACCGGTGCGGTGTCGGTGAATAGGCTCAGGTTGTTGCTATAGTAATGTAACATAAAGCTGTCAGTGTACACTGTCAACAATAATTATATTTTAAAAATTGCGTCTTCGATTGCGTTTTAATTCCGTATTGATAAGCAGTTATTGAGTAAGTTCGATTAAATAATAACCAATTTGTTCCTAAATTAGTGATTTTTAGAAATGCAGTCACACATTGAGTGATAAATACAAATTTTAGTTTAATAACTCTTGAGTTGTTGACGCTTATTTTGATGTTGGTTTGTATTGTATCTATGTTGCTATGATAACACTTTTACCTCCGCCGGCGGAAAAGTGAAAAGTAAAGCTCCGGCGGAGGAAAAACGAAACTTCACTGCCGCCTACACAGTCGAGTAATGACGGATTTACTGACGTTTGAAGAAAAACATTTTTTTTTCCAATAATCTTCTAAATGTCATTACATATTGGTTGATATCCGAGTAACTTTAATTTCTAGGCATTTGAGGCCAGAGGCAAGCATCGAAAAATGTTTTTATTTTTCTCGAAAACGATTCGTCGTATCAAAACAATTCAGAAGATTAATTTTGTCAAGTATTACATAAAAATTGCCAAAATAACAAGAAAAAAAACATTAGCGTGCCACATTTTTCTATAACGTTGAAAATATGACCTATTCGACAATTTTATTTTTTTTATTCTATCTAAATTTTTGGAAAAAAATATCGGCACCCAGTGTTACGAAAATGAAGCTCTTTTAATACAAAAAAAGTATAGTTCACCCTTTTGAGACAGTTATTTTAAAAAAAAATTAAATCTAAGTTTTTGTGCTTGATTAGATTTTTTTAGTTTTTTTATTATGTTGTTGAACATATATTTGACATCTGTTGAGACAACTTTTTCATGGATTTTATCAATTTATTTTTAGTTTGGCATAAAAGGGAAGAAAATCCTAAGTTATCTGTCCTAATCTTTCATTTTACCAGAATATATAATATTTAAATATTATATATTGCTTACTTCATACTTTCATTTGCCATCAATTCTATAAAAAAAATTCTCCATTTTCTTTTATGGAGTTTGTTAAACGACGCAAGAGTTGCCTTTTGTTAAAAATTTTCCATGAAAAAGGAGAATAACAAAGGTGCTTTTTCAAACATTCCACAATAAAAACATAAAAAACGTAAAAAGAAAAGTAAGCTTAAAAGACTAGCAAATAGAGGATGGAACTTAAAGTTAAAGTAATTGGGGAGCATTGAAGTATATACGAGTATAAAAACACTGTTTAGCCATGACAATATTTTTTATCGCTATTTAAAGTTCACGAAAAAAATTAATAATATCCTTTAAACAGTGATAATATTAATACTTTTTAATGCATATTTTTATCTTAAAAAGGTTTTGTTACTATAGAAACGCAATATTCTGATTGGTTGTTAGGAGTCAAAACTTTAGAGTTTGAAAGCACTGCTCATGTTAGACTGCTCAAATATGGTGGAATTTTCGTAAAGTGTTTGAAATTGTTAAAAAAGTGCAGAGATACAATTTGAATATTGATACGTACTCCTAATGACGTTTGATGTTGTTTTAGGGTATTCGAAAGTGATGTCATTGTAAGTGTGGTTTCTAAGTAAAGGCTTTTTGGGGTAAAATGCTTATTGATTGATTGAATTGTACTCATGTAGAGCTTTTTCTGGCGCTGGACAATGATAAGAAGGGCTACAATATAAAATTAAGGAGATTTTTAGTAGCAAAGGGTTATATTAGAAAAAAATTGGACGAGGGACATTGCTGCTAAGGAGGACACAATGCTGTATGTGACCTTTTAGCGTGGTACCCTGAAAACTTTCTAGTAGAGAAGGCGGGAAAATATACTAATTTCCATTTCTGTTCAGGTTTGCTAGAACATTGCTGTTATTGTAACAAGCTTTATTCGTTAACCGCTCATTCAGCTGTACATATGACTAACTCACTTAGCCGTTTGTAATTCTGTCCTTTTTAAAGGCGTGGGTTAAGGTTTAAGGCAGTTGGAGCGGGCGGGTGTCACAAAATTTTTACTGCAAGAAATGTATTAGAAATTCTATCTGTCTGAAAATCGGATAATAAAATTTTTAAAAAACTCCCTATGAAAGCGCGTAAAAAAATTAGAATGAGATTGAATTATAGCCTAAATATAGTTTCCAAAATAAACACCAGGAATACAAACAACCAGTTCATAAAAATACTACTTGGGAAGAACAATCTACTTTCTTAAAATTTAGAAAATTTTCTGACTACTGATGGTCAAATGTTATGCTAAAAAAATTATGAAATGTCACTTAAGCTGACCTATTTATGTCACAGGTGGTTTGGTAATTAGGTTTCATCTTGACACTCTAATACTAAAAAATACAATAATCAAGTATCAATTATACGATTTCAGCCTGATACTCACTGCAATTAAACTTTAAATCAAAAAGTAGCAATAGTTATGGTACTTTAGTATACCTCTGATCAATAACCTAACATTACTAATTAACACCTATATAAAAATCTCAATAAATTACCGCGTTACTACTTAACGAGCAGAGTTATCTTTAAAAGAATATTTTAATATTACCCACTTATTATTGCTTAAATATATAACAATTTATGTGTAAAAATAAATATCCACTTAACTACGTTTAGCTTATTCCCTTGGCAGATGGAATTTAGAAATGTCTCCAAAATGCGAAACTAAAAGGAATTTACTGAATAAAATAAATAGAAATATGGCCGTACCAAGTAAAGAGAGTTGAGTTCATGTCTACCGTTATCATTGCGAGAAATTCAGTAATAAAGTTTAAATAGATTTAATTAATCTCCTATCATGGGTTTGACAAACAGATACAATAAACTTGGCATAAATAACCTAAATGCCCTAATTTTATAGCATGTTTTTAGGTAGCGATAAAAGGTTAGCAGGGCTTTAGAGGACTGCCTTTTACAAAAATTTAGACTAGATAAGGTTAGAGAACTGAACCTCAGTATCTCTTGAAGTAATATTTCAGAATATACTTTTTCGTAATTGTGTTTAGAGTTGTCACTAAAAAAATTTAAAGTAATAGCACGATAGAGCAACTAATAATTTAAATAGATCCTACCAGGGCTCGCCGATACCTTCAGCCTTCCGTATGTGGAAAGCTACTGGACTGGACTCCAGTGTAGATGGACGAGCTAGGTGAACCTCTCAGCTGGGAATATCACTACTATCTCCACAAAACTCTCGGCCTTGTCCACTTCGGATTAGTGCGGGCTCCTGCTCAAGGAAGGAATTCCGCAGAACCAATGGGCATCAGTCCCTAAAAAGCACATGGGTCGAACCTACCTTTTAAATTAAAGGGGATAGCTGTGTGTGAGAGATGTGTGATACAGCTCTCACACTATGTTTCACAACAGCAAAGAACGAAAGATGGTCAAGTGGAATTTTTCGCTGTGTTTCCAAATGAAAATTAAAATCATCTTAAAGATTTTTATCATTTGCTTTGGAACGCGTAGAAACTAGCCAAATAATAATAATAATAAATAATAATAATAATAATAATAATAATAATAATAATAATAACAATAATAATAATAATAATAATAATAATAATAATAATAATAATAATAACAATAATTGTATCACACTAGCCCCCCTCTCCAGAGTGTTGAACAAACAAAGAGTAGGATTCCGACTCCACAACGGATAACAAATAGACCACCTCGCCTATATGGATGATATCAAGCTAATATCAGCCACTTAAAAAGGACCTGATACGCTGCTGAAAACAACCAGGAAATATAGCGAGGAGACAACAATAGAGTTGGGTCTGGATAAGTGCAAAATTTGCGCAATGAAGAGGGGAGTATGAGAGCAACTTCCGGGATTTCATCTGGAACCTGACAAAGTCATAACAGCTATGAATAGGGCAGATAGGTACCAGTACCTAGGCTGAGATCAAACTCGAGGTATAAGCCACACAAAAATGGAAACTGTGATAAGGAATAGATTGGCGGACAGGGTTAAGGCTATCCTCAAAACTCACCTATCTGCTGGAAACAAAATAAAGGCTATCAACCCCTACGCTATACCGACGATTACAGCTTCGGAATAGTTAAATGGTCTAAAACCGATCTTCATGAAATAAAACGAGCTGTCAGAGTCCTGTTCACGAAGTATAGAGCTAGACATCCAAAGAGCTCCACAGAACAATTCTATCCACCGAGGTCAAAGGGAGGAAGATCTAACCGAGTTTCATCAACGTCAAATTGAGGAGCTTCGAAAATTTTTCTATAGGAAAAGTTAGGAGACATCGGCGTACCACCGCAACCTTGTCATATCGGACAGAGGACTCACGCTCCTGAACCTGGCAGATGAGGAGTACAACCCCTTACAAGAAGTAGCCACTGCGGAACAAAAGATCCGGGAATGAAAATCGAACGAACTGCACGGACGATACCCATCAATACTTGACCTTGACCAGATTGACACCGATGCCTCGAACGAATGGCTGAAAATGGTAGCCTGTTCGCGGAGACAGAGGGCTTTATGACGGCAATTCAAGATCAAATATTGCCCACTTTAAACAATCGAAAATATATCACCAAGGACCCGACTGTACTCGAAGATAAATGCTGAATCTGCCATAATAAATCAGAGACGATAGCACATATAATAACAGGGTGCACCAGCCTCGCCCCGACGGAATATCTAAAGCGACATGACAGTGTGGCAAGAGTAATCCATCAGGAAGTACACATGAACGCGTACCTTTTGACTGAACTCCTTCCACACTACACCCTCACTCCAGAACCAGTCATAGAGAACGACGCGTACCAGATCTACTGGAACCGAACAGTATTCACGGACCACCCAATAGAACACAACAGACTAGACATAGTGGTTCAGTATAAGGGTAATAAAACAACTTGCCTGATAGATATTGCTGTGTCATCCGCCCATAACATCGTGGAAACGCAGATGAAGAAGGTCCGGAATTACATGCCATGGCAGATATCAAGGCGATCTGGAATCAAGAAGAGGTAGTTATTACACCAGTGGGCGTAGGCGCAACCGGGGAAATACCTTTAAAATTACATAAGAGTATTGAAACTCTACACTTACCTCAAAAAGTATACCTGGAACTGCAAAAATTCGCCATTCTTGGAACATGCCATATAGCTTGTAAGGTCTTGAATGTAGAAACTTGAAGCGAAAACTAAACGTTTCACAAGCCATGTCTAAACTACTTATCTGAATTATTCAGAGAATATGCAAAATAATAATAATAATGAATAGCTATAGTGACGACGATTACGTTATTTCTGGTACTACCTCAGAAATCCAGAAGCTAGCAGATGCTGTTTCTCTGGATTTGTGACCCAGCAAATCAAGAATCCTTTGTAAAAAGAAATGCGAGACAGTTTTTTTTTATATTTTTTTTAATCAGAAGATGAATTAATGAAAATATTTGATATTTATAACCGAGAACTTTGAAAAGTTTATCTTGATGGTCAAAATTTTCAATAATCAAACCTGTTTTTAATATGGAAAAGAACATTGATGTTGGCAAGTATCAAAGGGAAAAATCACCCTTAAATGGACAGAGTATATACAACGCAAAAATCCGAAGCTGTTTTCTAGAGCAGAGCTGGACCGAACCAAACGAAATTTTCCTACCGTCAAAGGTTGCTTAATACTGGGTTTGGCTAATGCCTTTAGACGACAAGAGCTACAGATAATATCTAAAAAGTAGAATGATACTTATGGGTATAGAAATTTCCAAAGTAAATTTACTTGGCATATATTAAAAATATACTTCTCTGCGTCCTCCTAATGTTAAACACAATAAATTCTTCATCCAGTGTGGCAAGATTAATGTATCATTTAAACTATATTACGTATTAGTCAGTTTTCAAAAATGTCTAGTAAAATTGTCAGATAATCAGGTTTAAAAAAACCAGAACAATACACTGGACACTGATAAATAAAAGAGAGTAAAAGATAATAAACATCATCATCAAGTTCTGGAGCTGATATCTGTAGCCTTAAATGCCATGAAGGATGGAAATCATCCACCGTCGCTGAAGGCTATATCGATCCTAATAAAATTGAAATCTTCATATTCCGAGTACTAGCCCAAATGTCACTGAAAATATTCCTCCTTCAAATGTTAATCTAGCCCTCGATGTATAGTGACATCCTCAGTAATTATATCTTCGATTACAGCTGAAATTAACAATGCTGCGCTGTCCAAAATTCCTGGAAGAAACGTTAATAATGGTAATAAGAATACCGTTCAAATAAATGTCAAATAGTTTATTACAATAATTTACTTTAGATTAATTTAACTAGTTGAATTTGTTATTAGTTCTATATCATATTACGTTTTTAGATTAATTTAATTCGTTATTAATGAAGGTCTGATATAATGTTATTAGCACGTATTAATAAAGGTCGTTACTACAAATAGATATTCGGACGTGTCTTTGAACCTGTAAAACAAATTTTTTATTTACCATGTTTTATTATTGTCGATATTTTTCTATACGTGCTACCATCTAGGCCTCGATGTTCCATATATAACATCAGCTCAAACATATGACCCAATAAATCCAGCATTCCTCTGACACGTTTCATATTAAAATGGCACCAACCAGTAACACAAAAGTCGACTTTATAAATGTGTTCCAGCAAAAGCTGCAACCTTTACCCCGCCGAAACAGATCGGCAAAAAAGTTGGGAGGCTTCAGTCAATGGCCATTTACGACCGATGTTACAAACACTATCTCTGAAATTGACAGGAAAAATGTGCTTTTGTGTTTGGAAAAAGCGACACATATCGGAAGGCGAAAGCCATTTTATCGGGTATCGGACAGAGTGGTCATTCGGAGTCATAAAATGAGTTTGGCGATAAAACACCAGTTTATTCTCAAAGACAAAGGCTCATAATTCTCTCTTTCATCAACTAAAATATTTTGCTCTGTATATCTACTGTAGTTAATATTGCGGAATTAATCAATAATCAGAAGAAATCATATTTCTTTTTATATTAGATTTGTTATTTTTACTGAATTTTATCAGATGCAAAAGCAATATGGTTTATCTGACTGGTATCACGCTTGAATGCTTGAAAAATAAATGCGGCATCAGTCAATCTCATCATCATCATTATTAAAAATTTTATTATATACAAGGTGTCACTTGATAAAGTTTTAATGGAAATCTCCCGAAAGTTTCAATGTGTAAAGGAACGTGGCTTTAAATTAATATGGTTAGGAGGGAGCATAAGCCGTAATATTTCATTGCAGGGAGGAGTTTTAGTTAAATTATAGCAATATTAAAATTCCGGTTGCCACTATCTCATTGCAAAAACTCGTATGAAAGATTGTGATAAGTTCTACTTATCTGAATAATTTAAATCCATCGTTAGCTTATGAGCTAGGGAGGGGGGAGGGGTGGAGGTAGCAATCCGAAATTTTGACACTGAAACCAAAGTCGAAAAAATTTGTTTAAATGTTTGTTAGGTTGATATAATAGATATCTTCTAGTGCTTAGGGCGGGACAACTGCCCATCCTGCCCTACCTCCTCCTGACGCCCGTGATCGACCTACTTAGGAGTAAAACACGTTTAAAAATATGCAATACACCATGTAATGATTTTTTGTTTTCATAAAGCATTCCTATATGCGTAAATAAGTAATAAAACGAATATAAACATTTCTTATTTGAGTTAATAAAAAAGCAATGATTTCTCGTTATCAAAAGATGGGATTAATGTGATTCGAATTGGGCATGCAATTGAATTTGTAAAAGAAATCTCTTAACACTGTACATGTATTTTTAGATTAACCCAAACTAGTTATTTACTAGTATCTCTAGTAGTATATCCCAGTTGAGCGAGTTCAACCAACAACACCTCTACAAAAGGACAAAGTGCTCACAAAATTTTAGCTCGTCACGTTATGCATGTGGTTCTTTGCGATTTGGGGCGAATATTGTGCGGGGTGGGGGGCTTGCGGATAGAATGGTAATAGCGTTGGCTGAGAATAGGGGAAGACGCGCTAAATTATGGGCAAAATCGTGACACTAAAAGATGACTGCGTATAGATGGCGCTACTAGAATGCGTGCGCGAGATCTGGCTTAAGATCGATCACAGTATTGGCATTTTGCGGAGCGCACGAACGTGTTGTCTGAGGAGTTTTCGTAGTGTCTTAAAATCTTGCATTAACATTTCTTGTGATTTGTCATAGACGTAGCATTGTTTTGGTTGTAGTTAGTACTCGAACATTATGTCGACGTTCAAAATGAATGTTTGTGTTTATCGTGGATGCAATAATACGAGAAAAAACAAGAACAATATCGTAAGTTTTTTTAAGTTTATTATGTTGAGTTTAAATTTCAAACACCGTTTTTATTTAGAGTAATATTTGGCTCTATTTTTATAAATACGTATTATAACTAATTTCGATCGGATAAAAATAGTATGTGCAACTCGTAGGAAAAGCACATTCCTGGACTCCTGTGATGCTGGCCTCGGCTGCGCCTCGTCCAGCAATTACCACAATCGTCCAGGAATGTTTTGCTTTTCCTCCTAGTTACACAATGTACTATTTTTTATTGGGACGTAGCATTATGAAACTTAAGTAATATTCCTAGGAGTCAAAAAATTGTGTTTTTTTCACGTGAGACGTTTGCGCATCTACAAGCGTATAAAAATGTCACCTTTTTAGACAGTTGTACAAAATAGTTATCTATGCAACAAGGGCGTAAAGTTACCCTTTTGCAAGAGCCGCCAGAGAGTGTGCCAATCACATGAGTAAAAAACAATTACGTATGAGTTACATACAATACTTTCTCTACTTCCTAGAAATAAACTACATCAAAATAAAACAATTTATCTCTCGCAGTAGTGCGTAAAAAAATATGTATTTAGGCACTAGTGCTTAAAAAGTAATAGTTTATATTTCGTATTTTACTTTATGCACTAGTGCATACAAGTTCGCACTGTGAAGCGCGTAAAGTTAGTTAGCACTTTGATGACTAGGGGCTTTTTGAATTAAGAATTCAAATCCGTTAACAATTTTCCTTCAATTGATGAGGGGCGCCATTTATGATGAATTCTGTACTTTTAAAACCCCACAACTTTTTCGCGCCTACGCGTGTTTGACTTTTGGCAAAGAGAGTCTATTATCACACCGTTTTTAAACTTATATCGAGGTATTTGCTTTAAAGTGTTTAATGCATCATCATAACATGGAATATCATATTACAAGTAATGAGCCAAAAGGCAGCAGTAGGATTCTAACATAAATGAAACAATTTTAAAGCAAATACCTTGAGTGGTTGCGTGCAGCGACAGCTATGAAGTATAACTTTTTTATCTAAAAAAGGCGGCTGCAGTTAAAAGGATTTTTGTATACCTATGAAATTCCCATATAGTATGTTTCGGAAAATTGGTAACTAATCCAGTATTTACTGTGTTATAATTTGTCCCAATTTTATTTAATATGTACCGGGTGGCCAACTAAGAATGGCACTGGGCTATATCTGGAAAAGTAATTGTAGTAAAGACTTGCGGTAAAAAATTTATGAGTAAAGCGTCCAAGGGAAAATGTTGGAAATTATTTTTAAGTCTCCAAAATGGCCGCCATGGGGCATAATAGCCATCTTAGATTTTAAAACCCGTTTTTTTTTGCAAAATTTTCTTAAATTAAAGATAGTAGAATGCATTGCCATTTTAAAACAGGGATAAATTAAATTACTTTTTGCAAAACACGTTTTGCTCTAGCCCGTAAAGGAAAGTGATGGAACGTGTTCGAACATTTTCGGAAATAAATGTCAATAACTTGAAAATGGCTGGACCGAACTTAAAAACTTATAGTCGTTGAAAATGGCTTTTTTTAGGCTATCAATCGTGCCTTGCGTGGGGTGATTGCGACTTATCACCTAGCCGCTAGAGGGCGTTTTCTGACATAAGCGCAAATAAGTCAGATTTTCTCAAAAAAATAAAGGCAACGATGCCACTATTTTAAAACAAAAGATATCCAAATGAGATCCTAATACGATAGTGAAAACCGCATTTCGATATATCTCATCTAGCCTAAAATATAAGTAAAATAAATCAGAACACGAAATAAAATCGGATTTTGAAATAAACATTGAAAATAAGCACGAAACAATGCATATCAAACACTTCAATGGGTAGAAAATTTATTTTTTACAAATAAGGCCAACAAAATATCTCATACCGGCTTATATCTCAAAAACTAGCCCGCTAGAGGGTGTAACAGCCATCACTGTAAAATTAAGATTTTCGTCGTATTTTGACTGATTAACAGGTATCGAAAATATCTGGAGTTCAATTCTTACACATTTCCTGATTCCTTTTGTTCGCAGAACGAAGAAAAATATTTTTTATATTTTTTAATTAAAATATTTGTTAAATAATAATATTTTTTTGTCAATGGTCAAGCCTACTTGAGTTAGTAAACGAATACCGTTAGCAGATATCATAAAGTCCGCGTGCATTCAATGATCAAAGTTCGAATTTCTTAAAGACCAAGCGGTTTATCGAGATCAAACAAGTAATACCTTTTTTCTTTAAAAATAACCAGTTTATTACATTTTTTGTTTAAAATCGCGATAAAGTTTTAAAAACATCGATTCATCGTTGCCATCCCTAATTATCATTGCATTGAAACACTTCCACAGGTGGAAAATTCATTTTTTTTTTCCAAAATAAAGCCCCAAAAATATCTCATACACTATAAAAATCTGCAATCTTAATAGGATTGACATTTAGTTATCGTCATTATAATTTTTGCGATTTAGTTTTCTAAAGCATACTTGCTTTCTTTAATAGTTCGAATTTTGTGTATACACAAGGGCAACCAATATTCATATTGAATGAATATTAATTATTATTGAGATTTTAAATATTATGTTGGTATTTTAGCTTTAAAATAATATATATTGTGGTAAAATAACGATAATTACAATTTAATAGCAACGGATCTACTGAAAAACTATCCCAAAATCCGATTTTTTTTTTGAGTTTTGATTTATTTACTTATGTTTTCGGTTAGGTAAGGGATATCGAGATGCTGATTTCACTGACGTATAAACTGTTTTAAAATTTAAGATGGCTATTACGTCCCCTAACGGTCATTTTGGAAACCTAAAAATATGTAATTTCCAACATTACATAATAATATTTTTAAATCCATTTATAAATTATTGCTAAACGAAATCAATATAAATATTATTAATTTATGTCCAGAACATATCAAAAAATTATTAAAAATTGTAACAAAACAATGCTTTACAAACAAATGAAATGGGAGTCTGAAAAATTCAGTTGCAATATACGTGACACCAAAGATGCTCAAAATAAACCACATAGAAAAATTAGAATTTTATCAAACCAATGTTTCTTTCTAAATTATTTTCATTATTATTTGCAAGCAGCGTGTGCGCTAAAATTTTGCTATTTTTAAAATCAGGGTGTCTTCTGAAAAATTAAACTGATTATTTGTTTTACTGTAAATTATAGAACAGTGAAAAAAAATCGATACGTATTTTTTAATTTCCACTAAAGATGATTATTACGAGAGCTATGCCAGTTTTTAGTTTTGTATATATAGATATAATCGTTGACTGATTCTCAGCCAACGATATAATATACTAAGCATGGTGCGACGTAACAATTCATATACATGGTGACGTCATAAGCATATTTCATGGTGTTGAATTTGCCTCATTTTTCGAACTATGAAAAAAATAAAAAACATGTGTCCACTTATTTTTGATGGGCTATCAAAATTAGCAATAAAAATTTTAATGAAACTTCCTCATTGTGGTATTCGCTTGACCACTAATTCCGACACGTTGACAATCACTAGGTACTCGATTATTCGCCAAACAATGAAACCTTGGAATGGCATCCAGAAAGAGCAGACTATTCTACGCGATTCTTGAGTCGCACAGACGTCCCAGGCGACCACTGATAAATTTTAGGGACTTAGCTGGATAAAAAAGTCAAAACTCAAACATGCTTTACCATAAAGTAGTTATCCTTCAAGTCCAAATAATGCTAAGAAACCCTCAGTTACTTACGCTATGCTTAGGTAAAACAATCAAAAACTTAGTTGACTGTGTTTATTTATAAAATTTGACAAATCCTTTATACATAATATTATTTTACTAGTTTAGTTTTGTATTCTTGCATTATTTTATATACACTATCACATTTCACGTGATGTCTCACGTTTCACTTTATATTTTAAGCATTAATCTTCTGCTTAATATCTATTTATTCCAATAAAAATGTAAGTTGTTTTACAATGTTATCGTGTTTTATTTATTTGGCACAACTTTATCTCTCCATGCTTCTCAATTTCAATCTTAACAAATTATAACTTATAAAACATTTTTGCTTTCGAGCGACGGTAAGTGAGAAATAAGTATTGTAGTCAACCAAAAATTCGGCTGCCAGCAAAAACTTAAATAAAAAACAAATTCATATAAGTACATGCCAATTTATCTTATTAGAATTATATTTAGTTTACTTACTAATCACGGAATGTTCATTCTAATGGCATAATAATATATTAAATTATTCAGTAAAATATAACATCTTATCATAATTTTATCGGTCAATGCGAAAACTCCATACGTGCTAAAACTATTTCTTGTGAACATCCGCCGTTGCCCGAGTATCTCAAAGCGCCACGCGACTGGATCTAATAATTTAATCAAGAATGGTACGAATTCCTTTTGCATTTCCAGGCATATGCCGCGAGGTGGCACCACCAATCAGTGGGTGAGACGTAAGGGTATCGAAAAGGAAGGTATCACGTTTCTAGGCACGGCATTTGCGCGTCTTCCCCTATTATCAGTCAACGGTAATAGCGATCGAGACGCAATTGGTTGCAACGTTGCCAGACTACTACGGTAGTAGCGAATATTAGAATGCCCGTATATAGGATGTATCTCTTACATTACAATTTATCCAATATTGTAAAAACATATTTCCATATGATGTTCTTTGCCCTTTTTATAATGTGGCATTTCGTAATTTATTTATTTAATTATCTAATACTGCTATCTTGATCACGCACTTTCCTAAAATAATACTTTCCTTGAGGCTGATTTTCACATGACGATCGTGCACCGACTGTGCACCTACCGTGCCATTTTTACTTTACATCAAAAAATTGTATGTTTCATATGAAAAGCACTGAAGCCCATATTTACATTTACACATAAGGACTGTGCTACGACCGTCTTGCGACACGTTCGGAGGATGATTGTAATACAGCACAGCTCGTATGTGAAAATCACCCTTTATAGAGCCGGCAACAGCGCCTGAGACAACGTAACAGAAAGAAAAAGCAAAACAAACTGTAAACGATTAGTTTGAAAAATGCCGATGACGGCTGTGGTAATTAAAGTTATTTTCTAGCATTTTTCTAAAATCGGATCTATGTGTTTTTAAGTGCGTGAAACTTGTGCCTGATATTTCGTTGTATATATAGGCATACTTATAAGATCAATCGACTTACCTGTAAGGAAGATCGATCGGAATTAT
>JAEQML010075737.1:0-13695 GCA_016904865.1 Pissodes strobi
AAATTTTGAAAATCAATTTCAAAACAAGGAAAATTCGGAGTTTTGTGTAGTATGTTACCGAAAGGTAGAAACCATTTAACCATCTCAATTAAATAGGTCGCTTTTGATAACTCTAAAACGCCTTTCTTATGTAATATATATCTGCGACTATTTAAAATAATATTCAGAGTGGGATGGTTTTGAATACTTATAATTTTAGATAAAAATTGTACAGTTTAAGGTGCGTACAGACCTGACGAGACGCGCGCGCGACACGCACGCGACGCGCCGACCGCACGCCTGCTACGCGAACGCGACGCGCACGGTTTTCTCGCGCGCCGGCTGTGAGCCATGTAGAGAGACGCGCGCGCCACGCGACTAAGTTCTATTGCATTTCTTCACTGATTCTCGCGCGATTGCTACGCTCCTACTACTACCCGTCCACACTGCGCCTCGCCCTTTCTTTGATCTGCCGTCGAAAAACCGACAGCAGACGGGTACTGACGCGCCTCAGACAGGCGGCGTTAGCGCCGCGCGCGCGCCCCGTCCACACTTAGGAATTTTGGACTGTCGCGTGCGTGTCGCGCGCGCGTCGCGTCAGGTCTGTACGCACCTTAACATTCTCCTTCTCTGTTCCAAATCAAGCATAGAGGCTTCCGCAATCAACGCCAACCTTGGAGTAGATCTCCTACAACCGAGACAGATACGCAGCCCTTCATAAAATATCATGTTTAATTTGTTTAGACTCCTATGACTAACTGGCTTCATAAAAATCGATCCAAAATCCAAATGAGACCCTACCATAGCCTGAAATACCACCAGTAAAGTTGAAGGGTCAAAGATCCTTTGCACTAATAGAGCACCATGTAAAAATCGACCTCTTCTATTGGTCGATCCGCATGGCCCTCCGCTCGCTTCGCTCGCTACGAGGTCTCGAGAAAAGGAAACTAACCCAAACCCAAAGGATCTTAAAATGCTGCTACGGAGGGCACAACCAACGCCATCTAGTAGTGTAGGTGGCGTTGGCACAGCCCTCCATAGTCAGTGCATTGGGCACGAGTGTCTCGCGAGAGCTTAACCAAAGAGTATATGTATACTCTCCTATTGGTCGATCCATCTCGTATTACAATATGTCTTCGTAATGCAATCAATTTCTGTCAAGAGCTCTCGTGGTGTAGAGGTTTAGATAGCTGGGTCTCATCTGGACGGCCCGGGTTCAAACCCCGTTGCTTTTTTTTATTTATTTTTTAAAGATTATGTTTTTTTCTTGATTTTGGGTATGTCTTGGGTTAGAACGGTTAGCACCTGGTTAGTTTCCTTTTCTTGAGCCTCCGTCCCGTAGCGAGCGAAGCGAGCGGAGGGCCATACGGATCGACCAATAGGAGAGGCCGATTTTTATATAGGGCCCTATTTGTGTAAAGGATCTTGTAACGGGAATGAAATCGCTTGAGTCAACGCCACCTACACTAGATGGCGCTGGAGACACTTTTACCTTGACGGCAGCCAAAGTAAAGCTCTCGCGAGACACTCATCATTGGGCCGCGAGATTTCAGATACTAGTGCACTTGTCAATGAGAGGCGCGTGATTGGCTAGCTACGTGAGGTCAGCCATGTCTTCGCGATGTAACCAGTTATTTGTAAGTCAGCAGATGGTCTAGGGGTCTGCATGGTTAGCCTTCACTTCGGCGACCCGGGTTCAAATCCCGTCAGTTTTGTTTTTTTTTAAGTAAACAGTTTTTCTTGATTTTTGGGATTCACTTGGGTATGGCTTGATTAGTTCCTTTTTCTTGAGCCCCGGAGTGAGCGAAGCGAGCGGAGGGCCGTATACCTGCCAATTGCTGGTCTTTAATCGGCATACATTCACAAGTGCACTAATATCTGAAATATCGCCATTGGGCCGTTCAGTAATTGTTCTGGCTCTGGCACTACTCCGTGCAGCGCCGTCGAATACAGTAGACGTTTCCAGGACCCCGGTCACAGGGCTTCAGAGTTGCGCGCGCATTACAATATTGTCAAACATTATATTCATGGTCAGACGTATTCTTTTTTTCAACGGTTGATCCACCGATTGCACCGGTTGAGCCATTTGGCGTCCTTTTATTGTTCGATGGACTACCGGTTGTGTCTCAATCATGTTCTTTTATTCACGATGGATTAACGTATGGTTGCATCAGCTTCCACCGGCTCGCCAAGTCGGTTGTTTCGGTGTATTGTGGGGGGAGCAACTTTCCTAACCTATTCTTTTAACATTTGTTTGTTTTGAATTAAGAATTTAAAAATTTGATAGATAGAATCATTGTTAAATTGTTTAGATAAATATAAATATAAACAATAATATAATGGACCGTTGACTGCACAACTCGGGTATTAGTTTTAATGTTTTTTTTAACAGAATACGAATTGACTCGTCCTTCAAAGGGTGAGTAAATTTTCCACTAAACCTACTAAAATGATATGTGTAAAATAATCTTAAATGTTGTGTGGTAGTTGAAACATAAAACCTTAAAAAGGAGACTTTATGTGAGATATGTCTTTATTTATTATAGATCCTTTTTTCCTTGAAGAAATTTCTGAAAAGTATCTTATTAGGCTCTATAAAAATGATGTAATATTTGGAAATCTTGAAGAAAATTGTAAATCAGTTGGATCTGGATCTCGGAGTTACTAAATGGTTTCGTCATCATCATCAGAATCGGAGTCGCTGGAATACAGTACTCTCGCCGCTCAGGCGACCGCAACAGAGATCATTTTATATTATCAAAAACTTCTGCAAAAATTACAAATTATTGTTGTTTATATAGTATTTAAACGCCAGTCAAACGTCAAGCTTCCATCAATGCGTTCTTATTTTCTCAGAACCGGTGTCCACCGGTTGATGACGACGGGACCCTAGAAATGTCAACCGTAAAAACATCGATTCACCAATGATTGAATCCACCGGTGAATAAAAGAATACGCCTGTCCAGCGAATTGCTTTCAAGTGGTTTCGTAGCTCAGTGGTTGGATGCTGTGATTGTGATACTGCGGCCCGGGTTCGATTCTCGTCGATGTTTTCCTATTTTTTCAAAGTTATGTTTGTTTCTTTTTTTGAATTTTGGTGATATGGCGGTCCGGCCCGGGTTCAATCTCAGTGGCAAGACATGCTTTTTTTAAGCTATATTTGTAAAAAGTTTTTTTTCTTGATTTTCTATGAATTCACGGAGCGAGCGGAGGGCCATGCGTCAAGTGAAAATGAAATGTGAAACAACTGTGAAGGCCTGTGACCCGGTCCACGCAACGTCTTCGGGAATCGTCTACTGTGAATTCGTCAGTGAAGTCTGGCATTAGTGTAAGTGATCAATTAACGGTCGACTTTGTTAACTAATACGGCGACGTAAGCAAGCAGTGAATTCATGGTTGAAGGAATGAAAAAAAAAACACAAAATTAGGAAAACGGTTTGTCTTCAATTGCTTGAACACTTAATGCTTTGACTTGCACTCACTTCGCACGTACCACGTAAATTAACCCGATCTATCCTTCCTTGTTAAATTAGTCAATACTGTGAGCCGATAGTCTGTTTTCTCGGCTAGGGGGTAATACAGAAATAGGACATCCTAAGAAACAAGATCTATTTGTGATACAGAGATCCAAGGATAAATATTTGAAAAATTATTGCCGTATTCGATTCACTACTTTGGATCGATTCAGATCGATCTAACTGAACTTTATTGAACTGATTCGTGTTCGATTGTGAAAATATCACTTTGCCCCCACTACCCAAAAAGTGATCCAGCTCACCTGTAAGTGAACCGAAAATGGACGGGGATCATTTAGATCGGTTCTGTAGTTCAGGTAAAAGATCGCATTTAAATGTCAATTGTCAATCGGCTTTTTTTTTAATTGTTTTCATAATTTCATTTGACCTTGGCTCACTGAACTGAAATATCAGTTCAGTTTCAATTCATTTTGAACTGATCTTCAGTCTCAATCGAATACGGCTTATGTAGAACATTACATTGCCAGATGTTCCGTTTTTTTTGTCCGGGATTGTCCTGTTTTAGAATGTTGTCAAGCTTTGACAATCTGCAAGAGCTTTTTACTGTTTTATTTAGGGTTGCCAACTCACCCGCCGGGCGCGGAATGTCCCGATTTTCGAGGCATATGCCCCGCGTCCCGCCGCTATCTGTCGCGGGACGCTATTTGTGTTTTTGTTACAATTTGAATTTAAAATAATTTGTCCCGAATTTGGCCTCTTTGTCCCGCGGTTTAGGCAAGTTTGTCCCGATTTTCTTTAGAAGCGAGTTGGCAACCCTAGTTTTATTGTATTTACTAACCATTTTCATTTTTAGATTTGTTCGTTCTTGACAACGGGGACAGATTTGTTCCTCGAAACGTCGACCGTTTTTCCACTTTCCTTTTGGTTTTTCAGCTTCGTTAAGGTCACTAAACCAGCACTTCTGCTGTTTACAGCCTGGAGCCAGAGCAAGCAGCTCTGTGGAGAGAATAGGCAAACATTCTTAATTCTTGTCTGGAGTTAAGTTTTTCGTTCATATCATATCAGATTTGATGAAAGCTAATAAAAGTCGCCTCGAAAACTAAAGGAAAAAAGTCTTGGTTATATAATTATTTTTGCATGTGTTGGGTATTGTTCATTGGAAGAAATGGAAGCTAAAAGTAAGTTGAAATGAAGAAATATAATGATATTAAAAAATGGGATAAAAATAGATTTTTCATGAAACTCGACTGCGCCGACGCTCGGGAAAGTAATTTTTCCTTTTAGTATTTTGCGTCATCAAACAGATTTACACGATGCATTAGCAGCTTCTGATTTTTGTTCAACGTTACTTTGGAGTACTGTTACCTCTTCACGCATGGCTTTCCGCTCGCTCAACGGCGCAACCAAACAAAACTAACCAAAATTTACAAAAAAGTAACAAACATAACCATAAAAAAATTAAAACATATGTCTTGCCACCCACGGGAACTGAGCGCGGGCCTTCCATATCACAAACACAGAATCACACACTGCACTCTGTTATTGGGCTCGATTTTTATAAACATTTCGAGCGCAAAATCTTTTAGTTTGTTTTTCTTGTCTTACTTGATTTATTTGTTATTACTGGTAGAATCAGACGGAATACAAGTTATTCGCCTTTGAAAGGTCGGCCACGTCTAACGTCAAAATCAAGTAGCTCAACATAGTCGCTTTCCTGCTGAACAAATGTTTGGGCTTTAGGCGATGTGCTTGAAACAGGAGCGCTTCGAGCACAACTGTGGAGCTGGAACTACAACCGGCACGCGGCCATTATTTGAGGCGTTTTTGTTACTGCTTATGGCTTTCTTTGGATTTTCTGTTTCTTTTGTGTATGGTTTCAATCGTTTCAATTAAATAAAATGGTTGAGGGCTTGTTAAAAACTTAAAAATGAATACAGCTATTTCTAATCAGAACAGATGGATTAAGAAACAAGTTGGTAGGTAATTAGTAACATAGAAGGGATCAATCGGCTCAAATATTAGTTAAATATAGGTTATTCCATTGCAGCTTTGTTATCTATTTAATCTTTATAATAATAATAATAATAATAATAATAATAACAAAACAACCAAACTTTACCAAACCAAACAAAACTACATAACCTATAAAACGTTTTTGTGCTTCAAACCCGAAATATCCGGTAGGTTCTCAGGGGTATGGGGAAAATAACCTGTGTTTCCTTAGATTAGAGAGATATACTCTAAGCGCCTCTGAAACACGGGCGCGCCGGGGCTCGGTTGCGTGCTCAAAACTCTTAGCTGGAAAGCTCCTCATGACACATGACAGTATTGATTGACAATAGGGATTTGAGTTTTGAGATTTGACAGTTTTGACACAGCTTCTATTTTCAAAAGAAAACAGACCAGTCATTCCGATTGGAAATTGAAATATATTTATATATTGTTTAAGCTAAACGCTAATCGCTAAACATTAATTTTTCTTTTACGGTTAACAGTAACGTGCACTTTTTCTCTTGTTGAAGAAAATGTTTTCATCACCACCATTTTGGCAAGATAGCTCCGTTCCTGTTGGTTCGTATAGTTTTTCTAGTGTACATGCACAAACTAAGCCTTCCGATTTCCGACAACATTCTCAGTAAGTTTTGGTTATTTTATAATTAATGTAGTTTGTGTAACACCTATTTTTGAAAACAATGGTGAAAAATATTCTACCTGACAGCACTGCGGTTGCTAATTTTGAGGTCTTTGCGAGTGGCCAATCAGCACTCCAATCTGGACTTCTTCATTTCCTTTCCTTCATTTTTAAGAGAATTAAATTAAAATTCCCCTATTGTTCCTATTATATTATGTCTATGTACAAATTTTTGTTCCAAATGTGTAAATTTTTTGTCAATTAATAGTTTAAATCTATAGTTTATGTTTACTTGTGCAATGTTATGGGCAAACTAGCCCATAGATAAATAAATAAATAATGTTCAGAAGTACACTGATATCTCATTTTCCAAAAACCTTTGAGTCACTGGTGAATGACTTTCTTATTAAAATGTTTATAAATGTCATTGTCCCACAACAACATGGTTTTTTCTCATACATGAATGCACTCTTTTGTATGCTTTGAAGGGGGATGTGTCAGTACATTTTGTATACACGGAATTCTAAGGGGTTCTTTGCTTAGGTGCTGATCACATAGTAACAAGGCACTTAAAATGTTAGCTATTTGTAAAATTGTACACCAGAGAATTTACATATATTATGTCTCTGAAGTTGTCATGTCTCTTGTAAGAACTCATGTGCCTGCACGCCACATTGACTTGACTTGACTTGAAGAGGGTTGGCACTGCTTCGAGGCAATTTGCCAGTGCGTCTCCGGGAATCTCCAGTAATTCGAGCCTGTGCTCCTGAAGGTTCCTACTTTCTTCTTTCTTGTTAATGGTTAATGGCCATGTTAATATATTACAATTACTTTTGGTAGTTAAATGTATTGTTAGAGGCTAGCTCATTACGGGTTGACATTAGTAAACATATAAACATTCACAAACACAGGATAGACGTCACACTTTGGTAGTGGGAGGATAACATGAAACGGTGTTAGATCTGCAAAGAAAGTTTAATTTTATAATTTGATTTTGTTATGATTTAAGAATTTCATTAATAATGTTAAGGTTACTGGATTTATTTCTGCAAGAATCATCTCTATACTGAGTGGTGGTTTTTAACCAAGTTTAATGAATTCCTTGTATAAATCAAGATTCGGAATTTTCGAAATTGGGCAT
Organism: Pissodes strobi; assembly: GCA_016904865.1. Taxonomy (NCBI): domain Eukaryota; kingdom Metazoa; phylum Arthropoda; class Insecta; order Coleoptera; family Curculionidae; genus Pissodes; species Pissodes strobi. Next base: position 7,229 of record JAEQML010075737.1, read on the forward strand.
TCGAAAAACAAATGATTCAAATCTTCAAACATGCCGCACTCGCAATAAGGGGTATCTCTTATGCCGATTCTATTTCTGATCAGAGATACTCTCTTAAAACACAACTTTTACTCTGTTGATGAGTTTATAACCACGCCTCTGAATGTATGACATATGTGCTCAGATCCTGATCAAGACTTGCTCTAGTAAAATTTATTGTAGTGTAGGTGCTTTTTATTTTATTATTATTGTATCCTTAACCAGCCTATGCCCATGTTATGATATCCTAAATCTATACTTAATAGCATATTTGTCTATATTTATATGGTTCTGTCTGTCTGTCATTTTAAATTATGTTGACTTGTGGGTAGTAGGTTTGTATTGTTTCTATTGTTATTTTGTTTTCTGTTTCTTAGTGATTGAACCTTATTTTTAACAACTCATGTACTTCATTCTTCTTAATTTTGTGACTTGTGTAAGACTGTAAAGTTATTGACACCAATAAATTATCTATCTATTTAAATATTGACCCGTCAGACAATGACCCGAACGCATTCTTATTATTGTGGTTATATGTCGTCTATCTATAAATGTATGTTGATTAAACCACTTTTTCACGGGAAAGTCCTTCTGGATTTTTCCATAAGACTTGCCTTTATTTTGAACTGATATCTTCCAATTTTTTTTGAAATCTTTGAAATTGTTTTCTATTATGATGCTATTAATATCCCGGACGTGAATTTTAATTTTTAGTGGCACGTTTACATCCCTACCAATATTTGACAACGTGTCGACATTTACATATTCAATACTTGGAAAATAGGCTGAATAGCATTTGTTTTTGTATTTGCACTGTTTTAAGGTACCTAAATGAGACAGCATGTAGAACACTGTATTTTGCAAATTTTGAGGGTAGTGCTAAGTGCGGTATAATTTTTTGGGCATCCAGCTCAAAGGCACAAAGTATTTTTGTTATCCAAAAGTGAACAATAAGAACTATATATAAGATGTCGCCTTTGCAAACTTGTAGGGGGAACTTTCAAGGCAAAAAGGATACTAACCATTTATGGCCTATATATTTATGAAACAATTTTATTTACTTTTAACAATAGAGAGCTGTTTAGTTCTAATATTAGTCATGATTATAACACTAGAACAAACAATATTTGTTATCCGGCGCATAGATTAACTATTTTCGAAAAAAGTCCATATTACATGGGAATAAAACTTTTTAACAAACTAAATAACAATATTAAAAACATAACACTTGAGAAAACTTTTAAAAATAAATTAAAGAAGATGCTTATTCAGTTGGAACCTTATAGTATACAAGAATATTTAGATACATAGAGCAGAAAGAGTAGAAGTATGTAAGGTCTTATACTTAAGACCTTCTTTGTAACGCTATTTCGTTTTATGTTTTTGTGTATATATACATTAATGTAATTTGAAGTAAAGTAATAAATCAGATCAAATCAAATCAGTCTCGTTGCCCCGGATGCCCGCATGACCGGGAACCCAGGCCAAAAGAACGTCTGTGTTGCTTGCCTTTTTTGTGCTCACAATTAAATCCCTTGTAGCCAAAGTCAAATGATCTAATGTTGTGTCGATTTTCATATTAACCAGTTTTGTGATTGCACTAAGTGAGTCTGAAAAAATTATTACTTTAGGCAATTTTTTTGATACGACTACTTTAATTGCCTCTCTTATCGCTATCATTTCTGCTGTGGGGATGCATATTTCAGCTGGCAACGTAGATGAAAAATTATAATTAATTTTGGGATTATGAATACCAAATCCAACCCTGTCATCTTTTTTTGAGGCGTCTGTGTAAATGAAGGTATACGAAGATCTATATATCTCCGTAGCCTCCATAAATTGTTACCCTATATTCACCGAAGTGTGTTTTTTTATTTTAAGATTTAGGTTTTTAATTTTTGTAAGTATGGTGAAATAATCATATTCATAGCAAGGGTAAGTCTTACTTCTATGTAATTTTGTTATGTATGGAAGGTATTTCTCATATGCTTGTATAAGGTATGGGACATTCTCGTTTCTCCATGACTCTGGAGAATGAGTATGGTAAATCCATTATTTTTTAACCAATGAGGTAATTGGATGGTCTAAGATAGGTATGACTTTCGAAAGAAATGTTGCTGCTAGTTTTCTTCTTCTATATTCAAGGTTTGCTTCTGAAGCTTCTGCAAGAAGTACGTTCGTCGGAGTCGACCTCATACATCCCAAGCATACCCTCAACCCTGCATAATGAATTGTATTTAATTTACTTAAGATAGTTTTCGCCTTTGGATCAAGCAGGATAGCACCCTAGTCTAAATGTGTTCTCACTAAAGCATAAAAAATAGTTAAGAGGACTCTGGGGTCTGCACCCCACCATACTCTACACACTGTTTTAATAAGATTTATACGTTTTTTTGCTTTGTTACAAACATTTTCAATGTGGGCCCTCCAGTTGAGGTGCTCATGCAATATGACGCCTAGGTGTTTAGTTTCATTTTTATATGGAATATTGTGATAGTCAATCATTATTGGCGGGAGATTAGCATTGCGTTTGCCCTTGGTGAACCAAACAGCTTCGCATTTTGGTAGACTTAATTTAAGATGATTGTCTGTTAACCATTTATGAATTCTGTTCAATATTGAGTTAATTTTTCTAGTTAAATAATAAATGTCTTTCCCTTCACAAAGGATTACCAAATCATCAGCATATCCAATCAGATAGACACCACCCTGGACGGTCTTGTACAGAGCTAATGTATAAATATTAAACAACAAGGTGCTTAATGGTGAGCCTTGAGGAAGACCTGACGTGGTTATGACAGGCCCCATAAATGAGCCATCATTACCTCTAGAGTAGAGAGCTCTGTTTTCCAGTATTTTAAATATTAAATTGGCTAGGTGGATCGGAATTTGAAGTTGGTTAAGCTTATCGTATAATTTGTACAAGTTAACACAATCATAGGCCGATTTTATATCTAGGAATACTGCTAATACAGTTTCGTTCTTTGCAAAAGCCAGATTGACATAGGACGTAATTAGTGCTAGGTTATGATTGACACCCATGCCTTTACGGAAACCGACTTGATATGGGCTAAAAATTTGTTTACTTTCCAAAATAAACTCCAAACGATTCTTAATTAAAATTTCTAATACTTTAAGGTAACATGATGACAGAATTATTGGCCTATAATTATCAATATTATTGGGGTTTTTGTTGGGTTTTAGTATTGGTATTATATTATATTTTCTCCATTCATTAGGAATTGGCAATCCCTTTAAGATAAAGTTGTACTGATTAATTAGGGCCATTTTTATTTGAAGTGGTAAGTACTTAAGCATTTCATATGAAACGTCATCCATACCCGGAGCAAATGAACCTTTATTTCTTAAGCCAACCTCTAATTCCTCAATAGTAAAGGGTTTAATATCTTCCGAAGGAAGTTTTAGCGAAAAGAGAGGGTCAATATTTTGCACTATCATATTATTTAAGATTTGTAACCGCATTTCATTTTCTATAAGTTGGTTTTTGTTCTGCATTTTACCTTTAAACTTATTTATCTTTCCCCATACTTGCGAGATATTAGAATTTCTGTTTAGTTTATTACAAAATTGAATGAAGTTCATCTTCTTTTTCTTTCTAAGTTCTCTCTTTGTGAATGCTATGTACTTTTTGGCCAAAATAAAATTTTCTATAGACGGGTGCTCCTTGAATTGTTTTAGATACTCCTTTCTTTGTTTTATTAAGTTTGAGCATTCATCATCCCACCAGGGGTTGCCAAGTCTACCGGGACTGTTATTAATTTTCTCAGGGATTGCCTGTTTTGCAGCTGAATCAATTATGTTAGTAAGAGTTAGGAGATCAGCGGCGTTGCTATTTAGCGAGTATTCAACTATAACTTTTTCATAGTAGAGAGCCCAATCAGCTTTATGGAAGTTTCGTGTGTAGTATGGGATCATTTTACAGTTTTCTATAGATATGTTAGAATCCTTTCCATCTTTTATTAAGATTGGAAAGTGGTCGCTGTTGCCACAATCCGGTAACACCTCAAATAACAATTTTGAGGATATATTTGTACTAACTATTGCTAAAGATAGATAGATAGATAGATAGATAATCATTTATTTGTTCCAAAAAATAAAAACACAGTAAAAAAGTTACAGTGCAATAGCCAATGAGGCATGGAACATTGTTCAATACAATTCACAAAAAAAAATAGAAAAGAGCAAAACATTTGTATATAAAGATATACGTAGGTATATCGTTTACAACTAACAAAATACACAAAAATTACGTAAAATGTCTACATAGACTTACATGACAAAAAAAAAACATGTTTAAAAAATAGGTACCCAATGCTTACAGACTAACATACATCTGCCTTATATTTATCTATGCATACACATATTATAACATATTAGTATCTTTAGCAGCGCGATTTTATATGAGTACTCAGTTCTAACCTATCTTTATCATTAAAAAATTCCTCAAGGGAATAGAATGCCTTTTTAATTAAATAGTGTTTTACAATATTTTTGGCAGTGACCTTTGGTAACTCTCTAACAGATTTTGGAAAACAGTTAAATATTTTTATAGCACAGTAAACAACGTTTCTTTGGATATATGCAAAATTGTTTTTCGCAGGCAAAAGATCTGTTCTGAACCTAGTCTCATGATCATGCAATCGTTGAAACTCCGCAAACAGGTCACCGTTTGAATACACAAACATAAAGGAATCAAGTACGTACATACTAACCACCGTTAAAATCCTTTGACTGACAAAAACGACCCTACAGGTATCCCGTGTTTTCATTCCATAAATATACCTCAAGCATCTCTTTTGAAGAATCAGGATTCGCCCAACATCAACAGAATTGCCCCAGAAAATCAAGCCATATCTAACTCTCGACTGAATAAATGCATGATATGCAGATATTGATGCCTCTGTGTTCACTTCATTCGCAATTACTCTCAATGCATAACAATATTTGGAGATACTTTTTGCGACACTCTCGACATGCGCTCTCCAGTCCAGTCTTCTGTCAATCAAAACACCCAGAAATGAGACCTGATCTGTAGAAATGATACTTGTGTTATTGTAAGTAAATCTGAGTACCATCTCCTTTATTTTTCCAGAAACAACACATTGTGTCTTCGGCACATTGAGAAGCAGACCCGAGGCTGTAAAGTAGCTGTCGAGAGCCTCGCATGCCTTATATACATTTGTTAATAAAGCATCAGAATCCACAGTACTAAATATAAGGGTAGTGTCATCCGCATACAAAACCGTATACTCGTCCGTTACATCAGCCAATTCGTTAGTATAAATAATATACAGTAAAGGACCGAGTATAGATCCCTGAGGGACACCCCTGGTGATCGAGATTCTATCTGATGCAATAAGTCTAGCATAAGCGTCACACTCGACAACTTGCTGGGTGCGATTCTTTAAATATGATTTTATCAGTTGTTAGGCATTTCCACGTATTCCATAGTTTTCCAGTTTTGTGCAAAGAATATCATGATTGACACTGTCAAAAGCCTTTGACAGGTCCATACACATTGCCATGGTAATATTTTTGTTATTCAGCGAAGTCAATACATTATCGATTGCCTGGTAGACTTACGCTTCCTAAAACCATTCTGTCTATCAGAGATTATAGCACCCCTCTCCAAGAAGTCTATCAGTCTAGCATATATTATTCTTTCAAAAATTTTGCCAATATTAGAAAGAAGGGAAATGGGTCTATAATTTGACTCCTGGTCCACCTCCCCCTTTTTGAAAACTGCCTTCACTAGCGCATTTTTTAAAAGATCCGGATAAACACCGGTTTCAAAACACAAATTTATTATGTGTGTTAGAGGATCACAAATTGACTCGGCACTTTGTTTAATTAATTCTACAGGTAGGTTATCGTCCCCTACAGATTTTTTGTTTTTAAGAGATTTTATAACTTTAAAAATTTCGTGGGAATCTACCGGCGACAGAAAAACAGATTCCACAACAGGTTTCATGGGAAACAAATAATTCAAATCTTTCTCAACAGTAGGGCAAGCATTTATAAAATATTTATTTAAACTATTAACAATCTTGTGAGGATCAGAGTGCTTTTTACCAAAACTGTCAAGCACTGTATCATTAATTTTATTATTCGCTGTGATTTTTTTCACTATTCTCCACGTAGCCTTAACTTTATTGTCAGATTTTTTTATGTATTGAGTATTTGATATTTTTTTCGCTTCCCTTATGACATTTTTAAGAATTGTACAATATTTGTTAAAGTATTGATTAGAAATTAAACCTCTTGTTCTCTTAAAATATAGGACCCTCTTTGTTTTACATGATTTCTTTATACCAGCAGTTATCCAGAAATTTTGTTTCCCTCTTTCAATGCATTTTTTTATTGGAAATATTATGTTGAAAATATCTGTAATCAAAGACAGAAAAGCACAGTATGCACCATTCACAGTA
>JAEQML010075738.1:0-13694 GCA_016904865.1 Pissodes strobi
TTTTGAGTCATGTCATTACACCCGAAGGCGTGTCAATCCAAAAAAAAATCCATCCACATCCACAAAAACATTCCGTGACATTAAGTCATTTTTGGATTTAATTGGCTACTACCGGAACTCCCCCGAAAAAGCACTACAGATAGTGGCACATCCCTTTAAAACGAAATTATTAAAAACCTCTGTTCATTGCACAAAATTGAAATCCATTATTGCACCCTCACAACCCCAACTCAAATAGTCCAATAGAACATCTTCATTCCACTTTAAATGAAATTATTTTTACCCTCAAGCAACAAAAGCCAAAAGAAAATATAACAATCTAAATGAATTATTACATTCTTTCCTATAAGAACTCTACACATATACCCCTTTTCAAATTGTCAGAGAAAAATTAGATTATATCTTCTTTAGACAAAATAAATAAAAATCGAAATTTAGTAAATATCGACCCTCACAAGGCCCTCTTTGCAAAAACCTTCCCACAGAAATCAAAATTTAAAGAATCAGATTAATATAAAGAAGTAAACAAACCTATTATAGAGAAAAGTAATGTCGTATCTATCCAAAATAGACAAATTCACAAAAACTTATTAAAACCACAACGAATAATTGTTTTAGATCTTAGAAGTAAAATACATTAGAAACCCCATACTACCAACGGCCATAGGAAAAACCTATACATCTGCTACTCAACACACATCTAATTTTTACATAAATCTTATAGAAATCGAAGCTCCGTTATTTATTATAAAAAATATTTTAATTCAAATAAGCAACACTATTTTCAATACAAAACGAAATGAAAGCTTTTCTATTCTTACTTCCTATAAATTTAATCAAACTTAAGAATATCTGCAGACAATTTTAAGAAACATCAAAGTTTTTCACAAACCCAATCAATCAAAAAGCGGACTACCTTCTGTAGTAGGTAAAGTCGACAAATGGCTCTTTGGCACTCTATACTCTGATGACTAAACATCTTATAATAATTATTTCGAGATGTTAATAAAAAAATCAAGGAATCTTAAATACAGATTTTTATAAAGAACAGTCAATTATATCCTCTGTTAATAATTTGGAAAAAATAAATACTAATCAAATATTTGGCAGAAAAAAATAATTTACTTGAATAAAACCATTAAGATCTATCGAATGCCTTGTATATGTCTTTAAGTTTGGACAATATAATGTTGCAATTAAAAACCTTAAATTCTGAAATAAATAATATATAGAAAATACAATCTCATCTGCTCATGTTAATAAAATGCACAACTCCCTACTCAATCCTAACCAACTTTAAATAATAGAAAATATAGAAATAACATACGGTCCAAACCAATTGCCTGAATTTTAAGAATTAATAAACTTTTATAACTCTTTATCTATCCAAGCTATTATTAAAAACAACTCAATTTTATTTTCAATACACACACCAATTGTTTTCCCAACCACTATATCCTTTACAAACTCTACCCAACACCCGTTGCAAACAAGACCATTCTCCTATCTAATCCTTACGCCCTACTCAGAAAAAGGATTACTGGGCCACGGAAGAAGAATATCTGCAACTAGAAGACCTTTTTATCTGCAAGGAAGTTGCTAAAAGAGCAAGACAAGGTAGAAGTAAAAATTATCATACATGTAGATGACGATGGTACAGTATTTTAGGTGCTTTAAATTTTTGAAAATTTCTGTTTTATTTAGTCAAGTACACTACATTTAAATATTTTGTTATTTTTTGATTACAGTTATATATTATTCCTATATTCAATAATGATACTATCTACTTTATTTTGGACATATATTTCTTACTCACACTAACTTATTGTTGATTCATCTAATAGGTAATATTAGTAATATCATTTCTCCTTATGTTTCCTCTATCTCGAACTCTTATATTTCCATCTTCAATCTGCGCCCGTTCAAAATTTTCTTCCGGCGGGAAATCGCCATCTTCTAAGTATTTGGCAACATTATGCAATATAAAGCAACATGCTATGATCTGAGGTAGTTTTTCAGCCGCAAGTCTAATTTTGTGTTGTAAAATAGGGAACCTCTGTTTTACTTGTCGAAAACACATCTCGATGGTAACCCTTTCTCGGGTAAGCATGTTGTTAAATACTTGTGGCACTGGATTATCAAGTGTTCTGAAAGATGTCACTAGCCATGGAGCAACACCAAATCCTGCATCGCTTAGGAGAACAGCACGAACTAGATTTCTCCTGATAACAGGCTGGATTTCAGAATTAGTCCAAATACGGGCATCATGAACTCAGCCCGGCCAAGAAACATTCACACTTGTAAACATTTCTAAGCTGTTAAAAGTTGCAAGTACATCGAGGCTCGGGAATCCTTTTCTGTTGATATGCTCGTCTCCATGGACAGCAGGCTTTAAAATGGGAATATGAGTGCAATCTATTACTTCTATTGCACAAGGAAAATTATATGATTCTTGCCACACTGCCAAATTCTTCGTCAGTAGAACGGAAATAGATCCAATAATCAAATTTTTGCATTATTCTTGGAATAACTTCAGCTATCACATTTGACACGGTTGCTTGACGAACTCCTATACCTGTAGCAACAATCGTCTGTGGTAGAAAACCTGAAATTATGATAACGAAGGATATGGGAAAGAAAAAAATGTGAAACGCTCATATACGCGAAAAACTGTAGTAAAAAGAGGAAAAACGCAATCTAACATGAAAAAAAAAAGATTTTCTTTTAGCACATGATAAACAAGCACCATAAGGGACAAATTCTAAATGTGATAAAAAATATTTGACGAAATATCTGATAGCAAGTAACACGTGTCCTGAATCAAAGAACTATGAATCAAGTTCTGAAGGACACATGGAAATTAAGGCAAGTGATAGTGATTTAGATGTTGACCTATTTGAACCTAAAGCAGATGGATTGGCGAAGTTTTTAAATTCAGCTACAGTAAGCACCGGCACAGGCCAACTTCAAAGGAGAGTTAAAAAATCATATTACCTATAAATATGGCCATAAGAGTAATTAGCATAAACTATGACACAAAGTATTTATGGAACTCACCACTAAAAAGGTAATGAAATCAGATAAGAAGGAAAAAATTGGTACATTTCCAATCAGTCACTATGATGTCATCGCCAACTTATCTTCTCCTAACGCTGTTTTATATTTACAACAGACAAAAATATAATTCTGATAAGTTGATTTTCAAAGGAAAATTGGCATTCATATGTTTTTTTCTATACAATGAAAGCTTTAAATCCAATGAACTTCAAATTAATTATACATTCACCAGTACGATCTAGTTTTCACACCATGCTAAAACAATATCCAAAATCGTTTACCTGTACATAATCACACAGCATGCGAATACATAGATAAATCTATCACCGTTTATTTGAAAATGTTCGCAACCAATAACGATTTAATTTTGCGATAGCAAACAATTTTGAAATTTACTAGGCATGAAAATCAATTGTGACTTTGTCTAGTTTTGAACATATTGATATTGAAATGTTACCAGATAGGCATAATACTTTCTCTAAATTATTAAACATCTGAAAACGAAGTGACTGTAAAAATTTCGAATTATCGTCTTAATAATAAGTTTCAAGCGAAATAAACAACTGCCAATCTAAAAAACTAAATTGCCTTAAAAAATGAACTACCTAGACGTTTTATATAGGATTTGTTATTCTAATAATAAAAGTTATTTCATATCGCATAAAAAGTTGAATTAATCCAATAGAAAGCATTCCGTTTTTTTAAGATGAAGTTATGATTAACATGTAGTCATTCAGATTGTACAGAAAGAGTTTATAATAATCAGCCAAAGTTATAAATATGGATTAAACATTTTCAAGAGCATCAAATATGGAATATTTAGAACTTATAATGTGAACTACGAAAATGCATAAGCTACTAAATAAATATCATCCTGTCCTAAGTTTGAACTTGAACTTGGAAATTATTATATAAACATTAAAGGCAAACCATAAACAACACGAGCAGTCAACGAGTGCCATTATGAACCTTAAGCATGCAATAATCAGCACTTTTTATAATACAAATACGTTACCAAGCCTTCAGTTCGGCAGGCTTTTTGTTTCACCTAAAACCAGCTCCTTGGGCTGTCCACATGGGTGCTTTAAGGTTCTATCCGCTCCTAGGCTGTTTACATGGGCTCTTGAGGTTCGAGTACTTTTCTCCTATCCCAAACATGGGCTTATCTCGATCAGATGGCCGCGACGTCTGGGGGTTTCATAGCCGCAGTAGTAAAAGTCGAATCTATGATAAATTTGTCAAAGTTCTGAGAAGATAAGTTTTTAAGTAAAGTCTGTCAAGCAGTTAAAAGTATGGTGGCATTTTCATGTGATCTTACGAGCCAACCAACCTTAAATAAAACACAACACAAACTCTTAGGAAAAACTATATAAAACAGTGACGAAAGACCTATAAACAATTCCAAAATATACCGCAAATCGAGAAAGCACGCGCATGTTAGTAATCGGGTATAATATAATAATATAACCAATGACATTGTTAATGTCATTCTCGTTAAGTCGTTTCGCAATAGACGCCGTCATTCTTTTAAACTTTTATCCCGACAGATTGGTGGAGGTGCCATAATTTACTTATTTAAAAAACAATGGTCTACGTCAAAAAACAATTAAAATTTAATTAAAAAATTTAAATCACGCGCCTGTAACTTTTTGCGCAGGGTCAGTTAAACATAACAATTGGTCAATATTATAGATATAGCCACTAAAACTAATATAATTTAAAATTTTCAATATAACATATATTAAATCGCGCATTAATGTATTAAATCGTCGCAGAATACAAGTCGCCACCTAACAGCAGACGCTAAAGCAACAAGTTCATTGAATCCAAGTGTCGCCGTCCGTTGAGGAAGGTCAGCAATAGAACCGCAATATGGTACGATCGGGTACAGGTCCGTATCTACAAAGAAAAGATGCAAAAATAAATTAGCAGTTGATTCTTAGGATGATAATTAAAAAACATCAGGCATCAGTAAGATATCAAAATGGAGCAATACAACAGATTTGTATAGGATAAAATAACACAACAATAATGATAGCCGAAGGGAGACACTCGATATCTGGCAGCTACTGAAAATAATATAAAGGATTATCAAAAGACAAGACAGTAAACATGAATAAAACTAAATCTAGGCAATCATCTCAAGAAACTATGCTACTTACTTACCTACAGTGGCAGAAAGCATACTTAAGGATCCAGCATTTGCTACACATTCCATGAAAAAACAGAGGACAACGGAAAGTGGTGGGAATAATAATATATCAGCAATGAAAGTTAACCAGAACATAACTAAGCCATTCAGCTCCTGGGTGCTCGTAATATTCCTATTCCATGCTTCCCTAACCTAAAAAAGTAATAATTAATCTTCACATAATGACTTCCATGTCAAACGGGCAGTAATACATGTCACCTGCAGCTTGGAATAAATAACATTTATATAAAACTTTTACTTCCAATATCCAAGCCCCAAATTCCATAAAATGAAGGACAATGACGAATGGGTCATTGACACTGACCACACCCCTCTGACCTTACTTTAACCTTACAGGAAGTAAAGGAACCACGCGAAATTTTTCCAAGAAATTCAAACACCCTTAGATTAGAGTTTTCTATGCTCTAGCATCCATTCTCATTAGATAACTTTCCGCAGATAATGGTTATAAGAAATACAACGCTTACCTTTCGTAGCACCTGCCTAAATTCATACATCATAAGCAAATTCCCGGTCACATTGCAAAACTGCATTCGGCAGAAACACAAGCCGACCAAAAGGTGCACAATCAAACACAATTCTTCGCTATTTTATACATTCAAGAAATTTTAACACTCGCTCAAGTAGAGATGGGGCAAAACCGGCAAATCGATAACCAACAAAGCGACACGATGCAGAGAAGGATACCTTCCCTGCAGCTTCTAGAGAATGCAATGTAGCCACCAAGAAAAAAGGGACAAGCCAGAAGAAAGAAACTCTTTTAGAGTAAAGTATAATATATTATGTATTTGTTAATGTTACATAAAATTGTGATCAAAATGATATAATTCAAAGATCAACTTTCGTAGGTTGGATGCATCCTACGAAAGCTGAAACTAGCAATTCTTTAAACCAGGAATGAGTATATTTCACTAAAAGCAAACGAGATGGCATGGCAATGCAAAAGTCAATATTTTATAAGAAGTCGGTAAATTGTGTATAAACGTTGATTGACTAATAGACGCCTAGTAGCCAATCAACGGTATAAATAAACATTGTAAATATTATAATTGTAGAAATAGGTTGGGTAAACTTCAATATTGGTAATATAGGTAAACTATTAGAAAACAGGACCATCTTTATACATAAATAAGTTTGATTAAGTTTTATAATTATGGATTTGGCAATAAGAATTAAGGAACCATGGTTAATAATAAAAATACAGTACCATCTTTTGAAAGTTATAGATGTCAAATGTATATGATTTAAAAAAAAAAAATTCTACAAACTATTTTGTTATTTCGAAAATCTAGAATTAAAGTTGTAATATTTTCAAGACAATTTATAAAAATATTTATCTTTTTGTTGCATGTATATACCAAGCACCAGTGGATGTCCATACTAGTCTCTCCAGCAGTCTCTCATGTGTGGTGTCTTCAGAAAAGATTTTAAGGCATATCAATCATTGCTAGGACATAGGCTGCAGTGTAGGCTAGAGGCAGTTACAAAGGGTCAGCGTGGATCCAGAAAGTGACAAAACCACTGATGACATTTTGTATTGTATAGCTATAATGTTATGGTGTAATATGCGACAGGTTTTCTCGATTTTTTTAGAGCGATAGAGGTCGTGTTAACGCTAGGGACCAACGTTAAGAGGGAGAGGGAACATGTGAACTACTAAAATGCATAAGCTACTAAATAAATATCACCCTGTCTGTCCGAAGTTGAACTTGGCAATTAATATATAAACATTAAAAGCAAACTATAAACAACGCGAGCAGTCAACGGGAGCGATTATGAACCTTAAGCATGCAATGATCAGCACTTTTTATAATACGAATACGCTACCAAGCCTTCAGTTCGGCGCGACAGGTCTGGGGGTTTCATAACAGCAGTAGTAAAAGTCGAATCTATGATAAATTTGTCAAAGTTCTGTGAAAGATAAGTTTCTAAGTAAAGTCTGCCAAGTAGTTAAAAGTGTGGTGGCATATTTATGTGATCTTACGAGCAAACCAACCTTAAATAAAACACAACACAAACTCTTAGGAAAAACTATATTTATAAAACAGTGACAAAAGACCTATAAACAATTCCAAAATATACCGCAAATCGAGAATGCATGCGCACCTTAGTAATCGGGTATAATATAATCTTATTACGTTTCTGACCATTATTAACATTTTACCATTAAGTCTTTGATCAATAGACGTTCTTACTGTTTTTAACTGAAGTGCTTTCTTTATCACCTGACGTAGATCGATCCCGAGTCTGAGCTATACCCCTGCAAGCTAAACATAGCGTTGCGTCATGGGATAAGAAATAAGCATATTCGTGACAATATTACAATATTTACTGTAATTGCCAGCATTTAAAGATCCTTTACACAAATAGTGCACTATGTAAAAATCGACCTCTCCTATTGGTCGATCCATCTCGTATTACGATATGTCTGCGTGATGCAATCGGTTTCTGTCAAGGGCTCTTGTGGTGTAGAGGTTTATACAGCTGGGTCTCACCTGGACGGCCGAGGTTCGAAGCCCGTCGCTATTTTTTATTATTATTTTTTTAAGATTATGTTTCTAAACAGTTTTTTTTCTTGATTTTGGATATGTCTTGGGTTAGTTTCGGTTAGCACCTGGTTGGTTTCCTTTTCTTGAGCCCCCGTAGCGAGCGAAGCGAGCGGACGGCCATGCGGATCGACCAATAGGAAAGGCCGATTTTTATATAGTGCACTATTTGTGTAAAGGATCTTATAATGCTAATTGCCATACATATGATTGGACCCACGATGCTGATCCAATTATATGACATTATTTAAATCTCTACAATAATTATTGAAATTAAAATTAAAATAGAGCTTTATTCTTTCAAGACACAAAAAATATAAAAATCACTAATAACTAATACAGTTCTTACCTTCTTACAAACAACTGAAAGATTGCTTACCTGCTGATTTTATCGGGATATCGACGTTTATAGGAATTCTTTACATTGCTGGGTTTACTTTGCAACTACAATGTCAAGAAGGCGCAGGCGTATACATTTACTTGTGCAGGCTATTAGATTTGATGATTTTGAGACAAGGGCTGAAAGGTCACTGATGAATTGGCGCAAATAAGATCTTTGTTTGTTTTTTAAACTGATTGTTTATGCATACTTAATTCTTTAACTTGTACGTATGTTTTATTGTATACATTTTGAGCACAATCTTCATAAAAAAACTGGTCGAGTTTTCCATTTGACAAAAAAAAACTAAGCGATATTTAAGCTTCAAATGGACGAAAGTACATCGGAATATCTTTCAAAAAATGAAGATAAGAGGGGTGGAATTTCTTCGTGGAAAATACCCTGTATAATTATTTGCTTTGTGCCATTTAAACATTAATTTGTTTGCTATTTTGCTTAATTTATTGATATTATTATCATGTATCCTATTCTATGGTTGCAATTTCTTAAATCTCAAATATCTATACAACTGAACCATTACCAACTAAACATAAAAGATGTTGTTACGCTTTATTCTCGCATACGACAATATAAAAGCACCGCATTAAATGTTAATGGCTCTGACTATTTCACGCGAATAATTACAAAAGCAATCTCTCATAGTCGTGAAATAAAGCGAAATTGAGTGAAAAACGAATTATCTCCCACATGCGACATTCGCTTTTTTCCGTTCGGGTGCTTTTAGTGAAAATGGACTTTCAGAAGCTCTAAGCATATTTCTCAGTAAATAGGTTAAGATCTAGTTTTCAACGATATTAAAAAGTTCTTAAGCCTCTTATTTGTTGATGCAGGAGTTGTAGTTCTCCTTATTCAGGGCATGCGCAGTAGATTAAATAAGTTCCTTGAAATCAGATTTTTGTACAAAAAAGGGTTTTATCTCCCTATAAATTAGGGTTTTGTAATAAGAGATACCACCTAACGAAGGTATATTATATCGTGAGAGTGGAATTTTTGAGTGCGCATTTGCTCGTGACAGCATTTAGCAAAATATAAAGAAGCTCAAGATTGCGATAAGAAGGCATGATCTCAATAAATTAGACTTATACTTCAGTTAGGAATGTCATCCTCAAAATAGGTATATTAAGGTGCTTTGATGTACAGGGTCTTATATGTTATTTAGAGTACTCTTACGCCTTCATTTGAGTAGCTAGAAAAAATTCAGATTTCGAATGATGAGCAATTTCAACTGAACTATCATAGTTTGATGTTAAAAATAACAAGGGTATATCGAAATATCAATTTTAGACACTTAGTAAAATCTTGTTACGGGCAAAATTTTAATACCTATTATTTCTATTTCTAGAAATGTTTTTCTGACGCTAAAAATACTCGCATTATATAGATTTGCTTTTGCAATAATTGTTTGACGGCGTTAGATTTGACTTAAGTCGAAATGATATTGCTTGCACAATTGGTTTTTTCTTAGAGGATAAATTCGATCTACTGCGATCTATTTTGTGTGAACGGATAAAACCACTATGTAACACATGAATGCATTTTTGAAAACTACTAAAAGTAAGTATTTTAAAGAAGAAACAACATATAGGGTGTTCTATTTAAAGCGCGCAACTTAGTATCCAGAACTGACATTCCGATGATTATTTGTTCATTTTGACGTCAAAATCTGATAGTTCAGTTGAAATCCTTCAAAATGTATAATCTAAAGTTTCTTATAGCTCTTCAAATTAAAGGCTCGTGCTCCAAAATATGTGAAAAAAACCCGTGCAGGAGCATGCTTCCATTGAGACGAAATTTAATTCAAATAATATTGAGAATATGTATACGAAAGTAATTCTAATAGTCTAAGATCCGGTATTAGAAATATATACCCTAATCCGTTTTTTGAGGATGACAAAGATTATATGTTAGATAATATATAGTTAGATAAATCGCAAATGGGTTGCCTAGCTAAATCTGGGGCCAATGCCGTTATACAAGGTGAAACAAATTCGCTTCTCACTATTGGGATCTCGTAAACGGTAAAAGATACAGCAAAGTTTAAATTGGGGCAAAGATGCGAAATTTAGTGCCCAGTATTTTGACATTTTGGAGTTTGATATATCTCGAGTACTTCCGGAGATATACGCGAAAAACCGAAATTTAGAATTTTTGCTTTTAATTTTTTCTCTGACGTTATATTTGGAAATATCAAAAAAGTATTAACACTGACCTGATGATGGTTCTGAGAAATCTAAACGTTGAGTTAGAAAACTGACAACATCCTAGGATAGAACGTTAAAAGGTGCCTCTAGAAAGTGTCATTATTTTTTTGATATTTCCAAAAACCACGTTACAAAACATTAAAACCCAAATTCGAAATTTTCAGTTTTTCTCGGATATACTAGAGATATCTCAAATATCAAAATACTGGGCACTAAATTGCGCAACTTTGACCCAATTTAAACTTTGCTGTATCTCTTACCGTTTACAAGATCCCAATAGTGAGAAGCGAATTTGTTTCACCTTGTATAATATAAATTCTAATTCACTTTTTGGGAACAACTTCCCCGATTTGATATTTTAAAAAAAGAAACGAGCATTAGCTGAGAGAATATGACTCAAGGAATTGGAGAAATATAGGTTGCTTACTTTCCACTCAGCCCAAGTATAAGTTGCCAAGTATAAACAGGTGAGCAAGCGTTATTAATATACCCTCATCAGTTATTTAATCGATTTTTTTTATAAAATGAAAGGTTATTTTATTTCCTGCCCAACAGTATTAGGTTGCCTTGGTAAAAGTTTGTCACATCCATGGTTGCCTAAATTTTAGACTTTAGGTTTTGACCTCGAGTGTGGGGAGTGACGGGGATCCAGGGAGGTAGGTGTGAAGGGGATCCAGAGACAGGCAGCTGCTGAGTGAAATAGAGGAGGATATGCTCCTTACTCCGTGTGATATTCTTACGTACACCATTCGTGAAAATATCGATCTTGACGAAAAATTACATAGTGTAACGGAAACCCCTATTTACATACTTAGTTTTAGTATATATTATGTCATTGTATTAATTTCGTTTATAGAATATAAGTTACAATTTGTAATAGGTATATTGTGATAACATCATTTCATTCTTTTCTAAATTGTTCCACGTATACTTATAAACTTATAACACTCAATAGATAATATTTTGGTTTCTTTAGTCTACATAAAAACTAATAATTTCTTTGGAAGGCATAGGTGGTTCGTATCACTGCGTGTTTAGCTTATGTAACCCGATCCGGGATATAAAAACGTAGATTACGATTTTTGTTAGATCATTATTTTTGACCTGAGAGTTAGTCAGTGGAAATAAAGCTAGCAATAGAACGTGATTTCACTTTGCCGTTACATTAGTTAATGTAATATATTAAATTTAGATTCTGCACCATCATCAGGTTCTGAGAAATCGAAACGTTGATTTAGAAAACTGTGAACATCTTAGGGTAGACCGTTAAAAAGTGCCTCTAGAAAGTGTTTTTTTTTCTATATTTTGATATCTCCGAAAGTACTAGAGATATCTCAAACTTCAAAATGTCAAAATACTGGGCACTAAATTGGGAAACTTTGCCCCAACTTAAACTTTGTTGTATCTTTTAACGTTTACGAGATCCCAATAGTGAGAAGCGAATTTGTTTCACTCTGAATAACGGCATTGGCCCCAGATTTAGCTAGGCAACTCATTTGCAGTTTATCAATCTACATATTACCGTTAGGTATGTTAATACAATCTTTGTCATCGTCAAATAACAGATGAGGGTAAATATTTCTAATATCGGATCTTGCACTAAGTATTTTTGATATAAGATACCATAATTGTTTTCGAAATATTGATATTAAAATTGTCAATTTACACATTATGACAGATAGTAGAATCTTAACATCTTAACTTAGAGTGAAACGGTTCACTCTTTCCTATAATAAGCTTTCATAATTTATCGTTCAGCTTGTTGTTTCCGATGTAACGAGAATAGCTAATATGGCAGAATTAAAAATTTGGACCTTTTGCTTCTTAATGCGTTTCAGGTTTTGTATAAATTGACTCCTGAAAATATATTTGACGTTTTTAACAAACTGTTGTTAAGTGTCATCAAGTCTGTAGACAATCATTTATTATATACAATTTTGATGAATTGATTTAATTTGAAAAAGCGGGGTAGATTACTTTATTTGAAAAACGCTGCTCTTCAAAGAATGGCTGATCAAGTTGGAAAACCAAGAGGCATCATGCAAGATTTACAAAATAGAGGGACAATAATAGGGTATACGACAGAAAAGCTGGACGTGGAGTTAATTGAAAACCAGAATAATAATTTAATAAATTTTATCCAAAACAACCCACTTAAGACAACGTTGAAAGCACACAATGACACTAATTTTCCTGGTCGGTATAGTAACAATAGCAGTAAATCGTAAAAGAAAACGCTCAAAATGGAGAAAGAGAGCTGCTACTAAAAGCATGTTTAACCAAAACCTATTAATAAAGCCATGCTCTTCATTAATACCATCAAAATTTACAACATGCTGTGAAATTTTGGTAAAAGAAGATATTGACACGTATAGAATATTTGTAGGTCTTTTACTGTTACGACCTGTATGCCGTGACGCCACGCCTTGGTTGGCGTGCGGGATATATAGATCAGATTCGGGATCGAGCTACGTCAGGTGAAAAGAGATGTTGAAGTAAGCACTTTAATTAAAACCAATACCAACGTGTTCAAAGACTTAATAGGAAAACAATGACAATATTTTTCTATATTTTTGATTTGTT
Organism: Pissodes strobi; assembly: GCA_016904865.1. Taxonomy (NCBI): domain Eukaryota; kingdom Metazoa; phylum Arthropoda; class Insecta; order Coleoptera; family Curculionidae; genus Pissodes; species Pissodes strobi. Next base: position 13,000 of record JAEQML010075738.1, read on the forward strand.
TATAGGTCTTTGGTCACTATTTTATAATATATTTTCTTAAAAGATGTTTTGTGTTTAATTTATGGTTAGCTCTGTCTTTAGTACAATCAAAGTTTACACTGCACTTTAACCACTTGACAGATTCTACATTAAAAATTAAGAGCATGCTATAGCAAATGTCATTGTACTGTTTAGAAATTTATAGCATACTGTGTAATGAGGTTGCTATATTTTTAGGACACGGTATGCACACTAGGTCTAAACGTTTCTATTTTACGGGCTATCGACTCCATTCTTACTTATGAATTTAAATTCAAACCCAGGCTTTGTGAATATATTAATGAGTCACTAAAAGTGATTGGGCATTCAAAAACCTGGTTGTAACAGTGGCATATCTGAAAGGAAATTTTATACTACCGATTATGATCTATCGTGAGCATGACTGCGTCTCTCTGAGATGCAGTTGCTTTTTATATAAAATCACCATTAAATGTCAAATTAATTAAGGCGTATCTTCTCATCATTCTGTTTAAAACTAAATTGTTCATTTAAATAGAATAAAGACAATAATTCTAGTTTTAGTTCAGGAAGAAACTCCCTGTCACGCGTACCGTCATCTGAAGTTCAAAAATCGGTAATATCGTAAATTCAAATCTAAGACACTGGAGCTTTCGAGATAAAGTGCAAATAAGATGTCAACTGGAAGTTCTTTTCTG
>MU196113.1:0-13052 GCA_016904865.1 Pissodes strobi
CGTCTTCGATTTGCGACACTCGGTCCGGTACCGCGGTCCGTATTGATCTGTTGTGACGCGTTTACGCTTGTTGTTCGAATCTTTTCAGGCGTCCACGTTGATTAGTAAGGCCGACTCAACTTATATAGATTTTAGGAGGCATATTTTTCGATATTTGACAAATTTCTCAACAAAAATTTCCGGTAAGGTTTGGGTTCTGAGATTTTTAGAGGTTGCTCAGGAACCCTTTTTCGATACTTAAAACATTTGCCAATGAATTAAAATAAAAGACGAAAATATGAAAAAAATTATAATATATCTATGTTGTACTGACATTAGTAGAATTAAAAAAACTCAAAACTGCTAGGTGCGAACTTGTCTCACAGGCCGGCTCGGTCTATTAGCATGCTTATTGGCACTAAAGAAAAGACCGGCGGCGCTTGGGAACCTTTAAACGATCTCGGTCTTATAGACCGAGTTGGCGTGTGCGAACCGTTTTATCTCGGTCTATAGGACCGAGTGTTTATAGTTGGAACACTTCGTTCTCGGTCCTATAGACCGTGACGGCAGGGAACGTGTTAAATTTTTAAATATTATTAAACAACTGAAGAATAGCGAATGATAATTTATTAATAATTGAGAATGTAACAACACAATTTTTAACTTTTTAAGTAAATGTTGAAAATGGATATCATTTACAGCCCTGCAGTGCCATAGACGATCGGAAAATTCCTGTTGCACATTACTAACTACATATGGAGAAATGTGTCTTAGAACACTTCGAATTCGGTCTTTAAGGATTTCGATATAGTCCGGCTTAGTTTTGTATATCATGTTCTTAACATAACCCCAAAGGAAAGAGTCTAGCGGATTTAAGTCAGGAGGCCTCGGTGGCCACTCTTTAGTACCACGCCTCTCTATCCATCGCCCCGGAAAGAAGTCATTCAAATATCTTCTAACATCCGCCGCATAATGAGGGGGGTGCCCCATACTGCTGATACCATAATAATCCACTTGGGAGATCAGGATCTATTGCATTAAGATATAGGGTAGCCAATGCAGGTATTAAACAATCTTGCAAAAATTTCAGGTAACGTTGTAAATTAAGGAATAGATTCAATATACAGGGTTGTGACAAATTAAATTGAAAACCCTCTTACACGTCGTTTTTATTTTATTGTTGCGCATATTTTAATATCATTTGTAAGTATACTCGGTTACACACAAAATAGATACAACTGTCAACATAATTTTTTTAAATGAAATGCCCTAATTTTTTGGTCTGATTTGGACTCTACGAAACTTTCTAGATGTATTTCATATAATATAACCTACAAGTAAAATTGATAGTTTTCGAGATACTAACAGACGTATATTCAATGCAATAGATCCTGATCTCCTAAGTGAATTATTATGGTATCAGCAGGATTGGGCATCCCCTCATAATGGGGAGGATGTTAAAAGATATTTGAATAACGTCTTTCCGGGGCGATGGATAGGGAGGTGTGGTACTATAGAGTGGCCAACGAGGCCTCCAGGCTTAAAACCGCTAGACTTTTTCCTTTGGGGATATGTTAAGGACATGATATACATAAATAAGCCGGACAGTATCGAAATCCTTAAAGACCGAATTCGAAGTGTTATAAGAAACATTTCTCTATATGTAGTTAGTAATGTGCAACAGGAATTTTCCGATCGCCTATGGCACTGCAGGGCTGTAAATTGTAAATAGTAGCCATTTTGAACACTTACTTAAATAGTTATGCACTGTGTACTAAGTTATGTACGATGTTGTTACATTCTCAATTATTAATAAATTATCGTTTGCTATTCTTCAGTTGTCTGATAATATTGAAAAATTTTAATATCCAGTTCTAAATCGCAAAAGGCTTAAGACAGAAAAGCGCAAGACGTTTGATGAACAACATTAAATCATTAGATTTTACATTTCTTTAAAAAGGGAAAACTTTGAAAATACGTTTGTTAATATCTCGAAAACTATCAATTTTACTTATAGGTTATGTTATTTGAAATACATCTAGAATTTTTCGGGCATATCATTTAAAAAAATTAAGTTGTCAGTTGTATCGCTTTTGTGAGTCACCCTGTATACTTCCAAATTATAGTAGAATATGCGTAACAATAAAATAAAATCGACGTGTACGACAGTTTTTGAATTAATTTATCACAACCCAGAATATTGAATTTATTCCTTAATTTATCACAACCCTGTATCTACAACACGAATAAAAACTATCAAGACTATTCAATTTACTATACTTTCAAAGTATAAATCAAGATATTAAAATTTAGTTCAGAGTTTGGTTCAAATATTAAGCAGTATTTAGTATTAAGTATATAAAAATAGAATTACTATATTCTATATTTACGATATCTACATAATATTTTAATATACATACCTACATTACTGGAAAAATTTCAACGCACTGCAAGAACGCTGTTTACAACAATCCCTTATGACTGCTTATATTTTTGGTATTTTAAAACATATTCACTCACCTAACAAAAAATACCACAGCAACATTCTGTAAACGATTCACATGAATACTAATAAAATATGTTTGCAGCAATCAATGGCCTCAGAAGATGTAAAACCCAGTTCGTCAAGATCCGGTTAGACAAGGCCAGTTCGAGTGATCCACGATAACAATTAAAATTAAAATCCAATATTATTTTAGTCTTATCAATATCTTCGATGTACGTTCTTGCAAATTTCACAGTAAACTACGTATCGATTGAGAGCAATGCCGTGGGAAAAAGCCCAGCCAGGAACCTAAAACAAATTAATTGTATTTAGTAACAGCAGTGCGAAATTCCAATTGAATTTCTGATAGTTATCTTTATCCCTAATATTTTTATGGACAAAGAACTGGTAAATACTTTGTGAAATAAAATAAAATATACCTATGTCTAAAGAGAAAATGACGATTTGACATTGAATAACCAATGTCAAATGACACCAGTATAATATTAAAAGGTAATTAGGGTGTCAAATAAAAATTTCGCCTTCTTGTTGCACCTTGGAAATTAACTAATTAATATAGTCTCGATTTTAGACTTTTTTATAAATGCACTTTATTAAATACGATTTTTCTTTATGACAACTCGGTTGTTGTACCTCCGTGTCGTTGAAGGTATATTCAGATTTGCTTTTTTACAGTCTTCCATAAAAAATATTCAACTAGTTTGGGTTAGCTGATAGTCCCGAAAGAGTAAATTGAATATTTCAAATTGATATGAAAATTGTGCTTTTGTGATTTACTAAAATTTGACAAAAATATTTTATTGACACTTAGTAATTTAGATATTTGTTAAGTTTTAATAACTTAATTTATTAATTAGTTTTTATTCTTAAATTCTTCAAATTATGTCAAGTACTTCTGCTTTTTGGTTGCTCTGATAATTCGGCAAAAGTAGACTGAATCTGCTATTTTAAGCATTCAATTACGCTTTTTCCAGGGATCCATTACATTACGTTACACCTAGCACTACCTAGCACCCAACTTACACCACCCCTACTTCTCGAGTTTTAGAACAGTTTTATTACCGGAGGGGGGGGGGTGGCTAATGTAACGCTTGCCTCCCCGTTATGGTATCTAGCACCACACCCCAGCGAATTATAGGGATTTTTTACCTTAGAAGGGGGGGGGGGAGGTGAGGAAGGGGCTAACGTAACGCGAGCCCCCTCCGTTTTTATATTTCCCTTTAAACATTAGCACTGTCTACTATAAACCTAGCACAATCTAGTATCCAACTTACAAAGCTAGCACCACACCACTTCTCAAGTTTTAGTACAGTTTTAGCGGAAGTGGTGTGGTGCTAGCTTTGTAAGTTGGAAACTAGATAGTGCTAGGTTTATAGTAGACAGTGCTAACGGACCCTTTTTTCAGTCTATTTTGGTTAAATTCAATCTTCAATCTTTTAAAGCGAGTGCCAAGAAATCTCCGGCCTCGGAGTCAAGTATACTACGGTGTCTATCTTATTCTAGCTCATAGCGGCAACGATACCCATACCGAATATACGAAGCTCATTCCATTGGCGCTAGTGTTTCCTCGGACGCCCCTCTCAATCGTGGGCGTCACGTCAGCAACTCGTCTAGCCACTTGTTTCATGATGGCCACCGGTTGCTATAGGTAAAAGCACAGGAGAACCGTGCATTTTCTAAGGCCAGACAGGGGCAGCGACCGCAGTCCATCATGGATCTAGACTAGTTCCTCTTCTTGGTCCTCCTTTTCCGGAGACACCCGAAGAGTTTCCACGCTTCTGGAAGTGAACTGACACTCCATCTGTAGTGGAGGGACTAACGTTATAAAAGCGTTAACTCCGACCAAAAATAGTAGTTCTACAGTCATGGAAGAAGAAATAGTTATGCAAGAATGAAATGGCGTCACTTTCATTGAATAGTAAAAATTTACGGGATTGGTAGCGATAAATTTTATATATAGTTATGCAGAAGTTAAGTATGAGTCCTACATAGTCTACAATTAGTTATAATAGTCATACATAGTAAACGTTAAAGGTAAAGTTATATACTCATCAGTTAATAATTTCCGAAGTCCTACAGAAAATGTCCTCAATCAAAATTCTATCTTAAAATTCTGTGACCACAGTTAAGTTCTTATCACCAAAAAGCTGAAGTCTCCTTCTAAAGTTATTTTATGTAGTTATTCTCATTTTAAAGTCAAAGTGCTAAATTGAGAATTTATTCTATATACTCCGTGAAAATCCAGAATTAATTTTACTTAATGTTATTCCATATTTCATAATAACATGCAAAGGAAATCTTAATGACTAATATTGAACGAGCAACCTTTATTTGGATTTGTAAACGTATTTCATCCATATGTAATAACTCTCATTTATGCTAATTACTTAGAAGTCTTTCCCTGTCGACCAACTCCGCAAATCATATACGTATAAAAGAATATATGGCGTGCTGTGTCAGCGATTTGAACCAAACGTATGAAGGATAGAGATACAAATCCTACATAAGTCCGTCCTTCATGTTTAGCATCTCATCAATACGCATGGGCGAAATTGGAACTATCAATTGGTTATTTTAAATCCAGCTCTAACCAATAGCAGTCTCAGGCAGTGAGCGGCATTATTTGAAGTTTAAATTTACGTCAATTCGGCAAACGTGGTCCTGCCACTTTTAAAATGTTGTGTATTATATTGTTTTAGTATGTAGTATTAAATATATCTATATATTTTCTTTAGTACAGATAGTAGAGGGCTCTTACATGTAATTACGTGCAGTGTTTGTAAGATGTATCTTTAAATAAATTTCTAATCCGTAGTGTTTCTTTTTTGCAATTGTTTCAGGTGAAAATCAAAAATACAAGAGCAACGTAATTACCTATACGAGTAATAAGATGGTTTGAATAAAAAGAAAAATGTAAAATTAGAATTTTTGCCAGAAAGAACAATTAAGAGTAGTGATTATTTTAGGAAGTCTTCGACTATATTTACTCAATTTTTGACGGTAGCGTCGTAAATCTCTGTTAGATCTAAATCATTATCTATAAGTAGGTATCTCTATCTTTCCTATGTAAATAAAAGCTGGAATTACAATTGTCTCAAAACTATTTCAGTGTGCCGGCTAATGCTATCAAACTTCTCTAGTTTTTGGTCGTTGGCTGATGTACATGGGTATCTTCTGCAATAAACTACGTTTTAAATGCTGCTTTACAAGTATTCAATATTTTCAGAAATAAAATCGGGTTTTATTTTATGTATCGAGTACCTACTAGTTTCAGAAGACACGGTAGTGTGCTTACGTAAATGTGTATTGTTATAAACAGCAAACTCACAAATTTAATATTTACTTCTATTAGCCTTACGAAAACAATTTGTTTCTATAAACACTGGGTATAATGACTTTTAATCATAATTATTAATAATAATAATAATGATTAACATTTTTTATTTCCAATAAATTACATTAAAACGTAAGCAACATGATAGGACAAAGTGCGTCAATAAATCTGGAGACTTAACTTCGCCAACATATCTTGGGTCACCAATTTTTTTTTGGGAGTTTCTTCTTCTTGAGCTTGTACTACTTCAATAAGAGAACTGACTGTGCCAGATGAGCATGGATCCATCATGTGTTGGGCTAAAAACAAAATAGATAAGTATAGATATAATTGCACTCTAAATATTCTATCAAATTCAAATTCAAATTCTTTATTGGTCTTAATTACACAAGTAGTGTTTACACAGGTCATAAAAATTTAAAATTTAAAACTTGCTAATACAATGTAAAAGTTTAATATTAAAATTTCAAAATTCAAAATTTACAATTACAGTTTACAGTTAAAACGACAACATCACTTAAAATCTAAAAATTACACTTATATTTATATCACTGTTTGGTACAATAAGGTTAGGATTTACAACATAGACATAATTACACAATACAATTTTTTTGTCAACCCAGCAGAGTGTGGAGCCATAGTATTCATCTGTGGAATAAAATGCACTTCTGAGTAAAAAATCTTTTATTGCTCATTTGAATTTAATTTTACTTAGGTCTGTCACTTGGTCAGGTAAATGATTATAAAGCTTAACAGCATGATACCCCGGGCCATCCTGGCACCTTCGCAGTCTATGATGAATGACTTGTAGCTTATTTTTATTTCTTGTGTCGTGACTGTGTACATCAGCATGAGTTGAGTATCGATTGTAGTGATCTTTGACATACACTAGATTTTGTAATATATATTCTGAGGGCAGTGTCAAAATTTTGTTAGTAACAAAAGCTTGTTTACAATCTTCGTGATAGTTGAAACCAGCCACCACCCTAACTGCCTTTCTCTGTACCGAAAAAACCTGTTGGGAGCCACTCGCATGGCTCCAAACCAGTAGTGCATGGCTCAGATGGGAGTGAAATAGTGAAAAATAAGCTTGTTTCAAAATTCTCGATGAGACACAGAGAGTTAGATTTCTTAACAGATAAATGTTTTATTTAGTTTTTTTGAGATAATTTCTGTATGCGCGTCCCATAAAAGTTTCTGATCAAGAGTAACACCTAAAAATTTTACATTGCTTTCCATAGGTTCAACTTTTTTCAAAGAAAAAACATATGCCTGTCTTTTCGAATAATTAAGGAAAAGTTTATTTGTTGAAAACCATTGCCTAGCCCTCGAATGTGCCTCACACGACATATTTTGTGCAGTCTGTAAGTCTGTGTCACGTACTTGTCCTGTTGTGTCATCAGCAAACTTAAAGTATTTCTCTTTAACTGCAATTCTTGGTAAGTCATTTATATAGATCAAGAACAAAATGGGTCCCAAGATTGAACCTTGGGAAACTCCAATGTTAACTGGTTGTTTGTTAGATGTCATGTTGTCAAAGAATACTACTTGTTCACGGTTAGTCAAATATGATTTAATAAGAGCAATACTTTCTGCTGAGAAATTATAGTGTGGTAGTTTGTCCAGGAGGATGTCATGGGAGACACAGTCGAACGCCTTGCTAAGGTCACAGAACACCGATACTGTATATTCAGAGTTATCAAAACCTCCCATTATGTCTTCTACGAGCCTTAAGATAGCTAAGGTTGTGTTTTTACCCTGTCTGAAGCCAAACTGGTTTGGGTTAAGGATGTCATTTTCCTCTAAATAGTCAGAAATTTGTTTGGCCAGGCATTTTTCGAATATTTTAGACACAATAGGTAGAAGAGAGATTGGTCTATAATTATTGGGGTCATTAGCATCACCTTTTTTGAAAATTGGTGAAACTTTAGCAATTTTTAAACAGTCGGGAAATATTTTTTCTTTAATACATAGATTAATAATTTTTGTCATAGATCAGTCCACGCTCAAAAGTTAGCGTGGTATGGAGAACTAAGGCGGGTAAGTATATTTATTTTATCATAGTTACAGGTATAATAATCAGTACACATAATAAAGGGTAGGTACCTAAATAAAATCCATGTGCGGTAATATTTTCAGAATTAGAAATTAGGTAATTTACTGTTTACCATATCAAATATAATGTACACCTACTATAAAAATATAACTACAAAATTACTAATTAATTATCAATAATGCTCAACGATAAAAATACTCTCATAAATAACTATCAACGTTTCATAGGTTAGTAAAAGGTGTCCGAGTTTGCAACAATGCACCATTATTCCCCATAAGAAAATCATTGCCATAAGGCGCCACGCTAACTTTTGAGCGTAGACTGATCTATAGAGGCATAATTTTTCAACCTGTATTCTGTCTCTTGGACATAACACATAGCATTATAAATTTCCCACCAATTCATTAATATTTAAATTTGTTCAGTCCTGTATATTGAAACTTTTCTATTGCAACACCTAGCATATTTTAAAAGTATTGGTATTGTAACAGAATACTTACATGCACTAGGCACCATTTCAGTTTTAATTCCTATTTCTACTACTTTACGTTTCCCTAATACGTTCGAGGTAGATGAATGATGGGGCTTTAAGATTGATGGAACACTTTCAGGCTTCAATACTAATTTGTATCCCAATTATTTAGCTTTGGAATCGGCATAAGTGCCCAGAACATAATTATAGAAGCATCATCTTGAGTCTCGTCCAAAGTACAAAAGTCCAACCAAACTTGGCGTGTTCTAGGATTTTTGGGAATCCTAAAAAAGCAAAATATGTTTTACATAAGTAACTATAAACTATAATTACAATTTGTGATGATTTCTTTAAAAAATAACAAAATCTACATGCCTATGTCATTGTTTAAAGCTACTTGCTTGCTTCTTTCTTGATTGCACCACAAAAAACAATGTTTATTATGGCCCATTTTACAATGAAATGTATATTTCATTGAGTGCATACAAGCAATAGCGGATAATGATAAGAATTAGAAACAATAACAGAACATTTGATAAAATAAAATATTAAAATCAAAATGTCGGCTTGTCAACTATTCCTCTTTGAAGTCTTTGACGCGTTTGGGCGTTTCCGAGGCTGCCCGACTGACACCGGCACTTTCGACAGCAAACCAATGAAAATGGAGAATTTCGAGTGTGCGCAAAAGGGATTTGCTAACACGGTAGGATAAACTTATGCGGTCTTAATATGCCTATCTCTCTTTCTTTGCTTCAGAAACCACTCATTGTGTTAATGGGGGCACTAGCGGTATATTCTTTTATACGTATATGCCGCAAATATACATTTTCTTAATACGAACGTGAAGCGAACCCCCTAAACTAATTAACTTATCGCCTTCCTAAAAAACTCCATATAAATAATTTTTATAATCGTTTACGAGAATAGATACCATCTCAATCAAATCTATAGGCAGGTCACGACAAACGGTATCAGGTGACTGTGGGGTTCCCATGGAAAACAAAAGTTTTAGATGCAGCCACTTGTGTGAGACTAATAATTTAAATTTGGACAAGTCTTGTCTACAAAAGTTGACATAGCACTACTTTTAAGAAGTGTAAGACATATGCTGGTCGAAAAAATGAAACTAAGTAAACTAACGCCAAAATCGTAACTAGGGATAAAAATTCAACAAATAAAGCAAATTTAAGTAAAATAAAATGGGAATTGAAGAAGAAAGAAAAAACATTGCCCATCTAGCTGAGTCATGCCTGTTCACCACGTAGACCTAGCCAGCGGATATTTCCAAATTAAACTGGATGAGACAGAAAAGTGCCTTTCTCACTCCAGATGATACTGATCAATTCACCACAATGGCGATCGGCTTTAAAATTCACCAAGCACATACACGAGGTTGACGTACAACCGGACTAGTAGGAACTGAACTATTAGTATATCTAGATGATAAAATAGTTTTCTCGAAAAATTGCTTAAAGGGACATCTGCACAGATTTCGAAGAGCATTTGAAATTATGACAAAAAGTAACCTCAAATTCAAACCAACAAAGTGTCATTTCCTACAGACAGAAACGAAGTATTTGGACACGTGTTATTCTCTAAAGGATGTACGGCTAATCCCTGCAGGCATAGAGAAATGGACATATATCCAAGACCTAGAACTATCATGGAAATCAGAGCTTTCCTTGGACTTTGTGGATTTTATAGGTTATTCGTACCTAGTTTATCAGGCCACGGGATGTGGCCCATCAAATCCCATCGTCCTCCTCTAGGCTGGAGAACACCGAAGCACAAAGTATGGAGCTGATCGATGTGTCGAGCGGGGCTGGATTTTATTAGCAGACAGGAACGTCAAACTGGTAAGAGCAGTTTGACTACGGGGAGTGACCCACTCTCCATTCCGAGTTGCCGCGGGATATGACCCATCAAATCCCATTATCCTCCTTCAGGTTAGAGATCATCGAAGTATACATTTTGGAGCTGATCACTGGGAAGTGACCGAACAAATTCCATACTTACCCCTTTCAAACTAGTGATCACCAACGGAATAGATCTGAGGCCGATACTTCCGGTAGAAGAGGCCCTAGGTGGTAGATGCATAAGGCTACTAGCATCTTCCTGTGTAGGACCACTTTACCAGAACTGGGAAGTGATAAGTGGTTTTTCCAAATCACGTTCCGCTTCCGCGCTGGTGATTCCGGGTTCCAAAGTAGCAATATACCGGCATGATGGCGCTTCCTGGATCAAAACAGGTAAACTTCCCGGCCATTCGGATTTCCGGGCACCGAGTAGCCCTGGGGGCTCTTCATGCAACGTTCTACAGATAGCTAAGATACAGAACCAATTTAGAATAGATTTCTGCAACAGAAGAGGCCTAAATACAGATTTGTTCTACAGCGACTGCAGTAAACTACCCCTACCCTGGTTACGACCTACACTTTCGATTTAGACATAAGTTCGGAATATGCCTTTTTGTCCTAAGCGACCTTTCGTCTCACCGCGAGGAATCACTCGAACCGAACAACCTTGACTTCATGTGGCTCAAGTTCACTGCCAAGAGACTAATCAAGGTCATATGCACCCTCCAAGCGATAGAGCTTCTTACAACATTAGCCACCACTCTTAATTCAATACAGGTCGACCACCTCAATTCAGAAATAATAGTTCTGAGAGATTTCAATGCCCACAACAACAACTGGCTCCAACACCAAAACAAGGCCGACGACGAAGCATTTGCCTTCATCTGCGGGCTCACTCAATTTGTAGACGAACCAACCCGAATCTCAGAGAGGGGCAAATTTGCAGTCTTCTTGATTTTTTTTCTAACCGCAAATCCTGACCAGTACACAATTAGGCACTTCCGACCACAAACTTATTTCAACGGTTTGTGAACCTCCACTCCTACAGAAGGATCCACCATTGCCTCGTATTACAATCGTGCAAACTGGGACAATCTAAGAGAGGTCTACCTAGATTTTCCTTGGCTCAACATCTGCTTTGGCATTGACGACCCGTCAGTCCGTTGCGAAGAGATTACGCAAGTAATTTCCTCAGGAATGCAAGCATAAATTTCAAATTTCATCAAACTACCATTAAAATGAAAACCCTGGTTAGACCGATGATCCGAAAAAGCTGTAGGTAAGAACCAGCTAGCCTACAAGTACTGTCCTTCATTTTCTTCCCGTAGTCTTCGGTGTTCATGACCACTATTGCGTTTCCTTTCTCCGCCGGTAGTATTCTAATCTCTTCGTTTTTGTTTAGTTCTTTCAAGGATAGGATTTCTGCGGAACTAAGGTTTGTCTTCGGTGGTTTCGTTGTCCTTCAGGTTCTTGATATTCTTGAACCCAATAATATTTTAGTAAGTTTTGACGTAAAATCGTTATACCCCAGCATTCCGATAGACGAAGCCCTGGAACAGATATCAAAGACCGAGAATTTTCCAAAATACATTACAAACCTGGCCAGCCACTGAATTAAAAATGCATATTTCTTATATGGAGGCCAATTCTACAGACAGACGGAAGGTGCCGTCATGGGTTCTTCATTATCGGCGGCTATAGCAAACCTCTTCATGACCCGTTTTGAAGAAAATGCACTCAAGGAAGCCAGACTCTCTCCAAAACTATGGAAACGATACGTCGATGACAACTTCGTCATTTGGCATCACGGCAAGGAGGATCTGAATTCTCGACACCCAAAAATCCAATTCACCATCGAGGCCGAAGACGAACTGCCTTTCCTGGATTTCCTAGTCATGAAAACAATAGAAGAACGCTAGCGATATACTGTATACAGGAAACCCACACATACAAACAGATACCTAAACGCCGAATCTCACCATCACCAGGCACAAATACAAGCAGTAGCCAATACGCTGATATCAAGATCCATTCGTCTTACCGATCACAAGGGTAAAAAGATGAGCTACAGAGTATAAAAATGGCTCTAAAACAAAACGGCTACAAAACACATACAATAAAAGCGGCATTCAAACAACAAAAAAACTCGGAAAGAAACCAGAAAACGATGAACATAGGCCAGGAACACTATTGCCATACCTAAAGGGGACGACGGATAGAATTGGAAGGATCCTACGAAAACATAGCATCTCCACAACATACCAGCCACAACATACGATCAAAACATAACTACGAAACCCAAAAGACAACATAAAGCTAGAAAATGACGGAGTTTACAGTATATCATGTAACACCTGTAATAAAACATACGTTGGGCAAACCAACAGACGAATATCAGCAAGGCTAGAGGAACACAAACTAAGCATTCCATTACGGTAGCGGATTTTCAGGCCTTGCAGTGGCGTAGCGGCGGCAAAACCATTTGTAGCGGGTAGCGGAATTTAAAAAACATCGTAATAGTCGAAATAAAGTAAAAGTGCAGATAAAAAAAACTCATGTATAAAAAATATATAATAAAAACTTCCTCATCCAGCATTTTCCTTTAAAAAATTGCCCGATTGGCTGTTCTTGTGAAAGGTCACGTTGACGGAAGCCAACTTTTCAGAAACCATATCAATTTAGCCGCATCAGTTCATAGTAACAAACACGATAGCAGGAACAGAAATGCACCCATGGCATCATTTACTAGTTTATAGGATATAATAAAGAAAAATCGAGTGGTAGCGGTTTTTTGTCACATGTAGCGAAATTTTGATACCGCGGTAGAGCTGCGGGAACAGGTTGACAAC
>JAEQML010075741.1:0-13693 GCA_016904865.1 Pissodes strobi
ACAACGTATTAAAAGCATCCTGCATCTGGTTCCTTAAGTCGGCTATATCACCAACTGAATCATTACTTGACGGAAGTCACACAACTAATACAAGCATACAGCATGACTCTGGTCTTCATCTGTGTTACTTGGGCTTCTGAGGTAGAAAACTTGGAACATGCTATGCAGTTTACGGCATTGCAGAAATCACAGATAATCTTGTATTTTATTTCCTTCTCAGTTAACTCAGTTTCGCACTTTGAGCATAACATTTAGATTAGGTGAAATCGACTATATGCGAATCTTGTTCAAAAAGCAACCACTGCTGAAATCAGCTGGTGAAATGCACTATATGTTTCTTAGCAATAAATGGAATGTAGTTTTTTCAAAAAATGGAATGTAGTTTTTCAAATGTACACAGAAGAATAATGATTAGCGGCAATAAACAAATCAGAACAAAGCATTGAATTCCGATTAAACGACAAGGCGCCAACACGTGAAACTTTGGCAAAAGATAGCCGAGTTAGCACTTAAAAGGTATGCAAAAAATGACGATTTAATTACGACGAGAAATGCTGAAATTACAGTGTAATAACGGAGCGTATTAAATAGGTACCCGTACGATCGTAAAAACTTAGTGTTGAGTCCTCTTGCGTTTTGATAATAACATATTGTGTTGTTGCTGGAGGTAGATGATGATTTTATGTTCTTGTCAGACAGGTTTATGCGTTTAAATTAAGTGATACGATTTTGGGAACACCACGAATATATTTTATACGCAAGTTATGCTCTCCAGAATCCGTCCTTATTCGAAGCTCGGTTTTTAGAGCTTTATACTCCTTTACTTGGGTGGAGGTTCTGTCAGTGCTGAATGATAGATTAGAGAAATCCTGATTTTGTCTAATTGCCCTCGAGTGCCGAATTATCTTCGACACATCAGATGGAGAAAACATAATAACTTTAATGGGGCGGGCGCTGTTAGGTATGGCTTTCCTCACTCGAAAAATTTTCAATGTTGAAATATCCAGGTCTGGAACCGCAGAGTGTATTATTTCTCCTATAATACGCTTGTCGGAAGATCGCTGTTCCTCCCCTGCAATGGTGAATTTAGTTTCCGATAATCCGAAAACCATCAGGTTAGACTGGCGAGATTGAGGGTCACTCAATTCGGAGATGTAATTAAGCCTTTCAGGCGATTGTGCATTGTTTGCTTATGATGTGTTTTCTGACAATTGAAAAACTCTGTTACTAACATGAATAAAATTTACTTTACTTTACTTTACTTTGCTCTTCTCTGGTGTACATGAAGTGCTAAATAAATAAATCAATAAATAAATTGGTTTTAGACAACTGCAGTAAGCCGTGCTATTGTATATTAGTACCAAACCAACTCTAATATTATGAGCAAATATTGGAGTGTATTCCTGTTGTAGAAACACCCAATATCGTTACCCTAGATCAAACTTCCTCTTTCACTAAACATAACTTCTTGATGACTGACCAGCTCTTCTCACACGATTTGACGACCATCCGGAGAAAACAAACACAGTCGCTATTTATTCGTAAATAAAACCCACACCCATTTCCCCAAAACATGTAGCCCTCAAAATAAGGAAGACACAAGGAAAAAGATAGGGAACAGCACATTCACTCGATAACGGCAATTGTTGGAATTTTTAAGCCGCAGGGTGTTTTAAAATTAATGAAAAAGACCCGGACTTTTATTTTGACTAAAAACTGTTCTGGAATGCCAAAGGATAGACTTACAAAATAACAAAAAAATTATGTGTTTCACCTTTATGAGCACACAATTGAAGTGGATCTTTTGAAAGAGATTAAGAATCGAGTATTTATTTTTTTTTAGGCTTTTTTTTCTCAACTTTTGCCCCTGGTTTCGACACTTTTTTCGCCGATAACTGCGTTCCTCTAACTTTTTTCTTATTATTTTTTTCTTTATCTCGTGTTATAATACTTTTATTAACTTTCCGAACAATTTTTTAATTTTTTTTTCTTATTTGGTTTTATAATACTTTTAATAACTTTGCCTGTTTTTTTTTTAATTAATTTTTTTTTCTTATTTCGTTTTATATAACTTTTATTAACTTTTCGAATATTTTTTTATGTTTTTTTAAATTTTTTAAAAAAAATATTTCATTAAGCATTTTTTTCTTCCCATGTTTGCCATCCCACCTCGCAGCTGAACTCCTTCGCCTTTTTTTTTCGCCGAAAACCGTCATTTTTATTTGAATTAATTTTTATTTCTTAGTTCGTTTTATAATACTTTTATTAACTTTCTTATTTATTTATTTATTTCTTCATACACTACAGAGTCTTACACTCCAAATGGTATACTACATAACTTCAACAGACTAAAGCTAATTCGACATAATTCTAATCAAAGAACAAAATATTTATCCACTACATGTGAAAAAACTGTAGAATAGAGACTGAAATGTCTGACGTGCGAATATATAAATCAAAGACAAAATAACATAACATGCAGCAGTCTCATCGGTACCACCGCTTACTGCTGCTAACAAACATAATAATAATAATACTCTTGTCATGACATCACGTAAAATACACATCAAATATTTAAAATCAATCCCTTAAAAACCTCGAGGCTCACTGAAAACAAGTCAATGTCTATATAATTACTGTTATAGTTCCTCACTAGGCGGTCCAAAAAACAATTAAAACCATAGTTTGTCCGATGTGTACCTTCCTGAAAAAGTTGTCTGGCCCGAGTGGCTCTAGTAGGAATCCGGAAGTTGATACCGGCAACCAAGTAATCGCAATCTATCATATTATTAAGCAACTTGTATAAAAATAGTGCCATAGCATTTTCACGGCGTCCCTTTAATGACTTTAAGCCTAATAGTTGGAATCTGGTTACATATGATATGTTGCCGTATGGAAATCTGTGCTTGTGTAATAAAAACTTGGCAAATTTATTTTTTATACTTTCAATGCGTTGCTGATAACATAAATATGACGGGGACCAAACTACACTATTGTACTCAAGAAACGATCGAACTAGGCTGTTATATAAACAAACAATAGCTTTTGTGTCGTAAATGTGTCTGCAGGTCCTACATAAGAAGCCCAACATCCGATATGCCTTTAAAGAAATGTTATCAATATGCAAATTAAAATTGAGTTCCTGATCAAATATAACACCTAAATCGTTAAAATGGGACACAGAATGCAACACTTCCAACAGAACATCGTTAATAGAATAATTAAAATTAATAGGGTTTTTATCGGTAAAATCGCATGACCTTGCATTTACTAACATTTAAATTTAAGCAGTTATCAGTACACCATTGTATTAGTCTATCTAAATCCTGCTGAATATAAAAACAATCGCTTACACAAAAAAACAGCTTCAAATCGTCAGCATACAAAAGACATCTGCATACTTTAAAAACAGTCACAACAGAATTAAAATACAGTAAAAAGAGAACCGGGCCCAGGTGAGATCCCTGCGGTACGCCGGATGTAACATGAATGTTCCGCGAGACCGCCTCACTCAGTTTAATACATTGGGTTCTATCGCGAAGGTATGATGCTATCCAGCCCAGATAATGTCCACACACTCCAATCGCCTCGAGCTTCCTCGAAAGACGTTCGTGCGACACCGAGTCAAATGCCCTGGAGATATCGGTATATATGGCGTCTACCTGATGTCCACCCTCAACATTCCGCAGCAAGTAGTCTTGGTAAATGGCCAGATTAGTTGTTGTAGATCTACTCCTAAAGAATCCATGCTGTTCAGAGGCAAGACAATTCTTGTAGGTCGCGAACATTTCCTCAGTGATAATGGACTCAAACACTTTTCCAAGAGTCGAGAGCAAAGATATTCCTCGGTAGTTCTTTATTTCACTCCTTGAGCCAGACTTAAAAATAGAAAAAAGCGTAGAGTGCCTCCAGAGTGCCGGAAAACGAGCAGCAAAAGATAGCTGATATATGTGACGCAGAGGTTCAACTATCGCCTTAGCAATCCTCCTCACGAAAAGGGGGGATATACCTTCCGAACCCGGACCCTTACCAGCATCCAGACTACTGAGTTTAACTAAGATTTCGTCGACAGTAAATGTGTGCGATGCGAGAACACTGAGAAACTTTTCTGTTACATCAGGCGAACCATACCCCACGCGACTCGCATAACAACTCTCAAATGATCGGCAAAAGAGTTTACAATTTCAGAAGGAGTTTCCTTAAATTCTCCGTTATATTGAAGTATTTTTGGTATTCTTTGATCCTTTTTCAATGTATTCACATAAGACCAGAAATACTTTATATTCGCAGGAATACAATGTTCGATGTTGGAAACATACATGAGATAACAGATGTCTATTAAATACTTCGTTTCTCGTCTTAACTGAGAATAATTGTCGTAATCCGACTGGAGACCAGTAACCTTAAACTTGTTGTACAATCTATTCTTTCTGTTAATAACCATCTTCAAATCCGAGGTGTACCATTTTGGATATTTGTCGGCATCTATAACTTCCTTTGGCACAAATCTATCCATAGCGCTGTGTAAAATATTATAGAACTCGTTGACGAGCACATCCACGTCATTCGATTGCAGCACCTCGTTCCAATCCACCTCATAATTTGCTCGGTCAAACCGATATACCGATATATTCTCCCTTGTATTGAGTCTACAAGTACCTCCAAATGTCAAGGTAGCCATAAGTGCCGGGTGATAATCGTCGAGTCTGCTAATGGGATCGTCACAGCGTGCAATTTTTATAATTTCAAATCCATCGCAAAAAATCAAATCAAGATATTTACTTGTTTTGTTAGGGATTCGGTTCACCTGCTGTAATTCCAAAAAATAAATATTATTGAGCAATACTTCAGCTGAAGGACTAGTAATATTTTCGGGAACAAACGCACCTTCCTGATTCTTCCATTCGATCTCTGGAAGATTGAAATCTCCACAAATAAAAAACCTTGCCCTTTCAAACATTGCGCGAGTTGTCTCCATGGTATCAACAAACAGCTGAAATGCCTCAGGTGTAGATCTAGGTGGCAGATACACTGCTGCGACAATGAATGTTTCTTCTCCACTTCGCACCTGCACCCAAACATCCTCGAACAGATTCGTCCCGGAACCCGGCAACTCTCTACAAAACAATGACACCTCAATGAGCTTTGTACGCAGCCCTCTGACATTCTGATAGTATGCTGTTATAGAATGCCTGCCTGGTCTCACTAATCGTGAGTGGTTGTATGTCGCGAAAATTCTGCACCGAGTTATCTGTAGCATCGTGGATGTTCCTGGAAATTTCAGAAGCCTTAACGACTGGCTGAGGCGACGTAAAACGTAGCTCCCCTGCGAGAATAAAAGATTGAACAATATAGTTAATCAATTCAGACTTGGTTTCTCGATCCAAAACACCATTTTGCAAAGTTTTTATTATAGGTACGAAAATGGCATGGGAGCTATTCAGCAAGTTCGATTCGATCAGCGCATTTCGTTTTGCTACAAAACCGTTCAAGACTGGGCGATTGTATCTAAGAGGAGGTCCGATAACTATAAGATTGGTGTTCTTCGTTTGATCTATCAAATTATTTATCATGTCACTCGGAATTCTTCTCCCAAGGATTGAGTCAGATATGCGAACAAATAGCAAAACGAAGTCACTCATCGTAAAATTCCTACACAGCAATAAACATTCTTGAGCCAGATGTTCAAATTGCAGTCTATTTCTTTGTTGACAGTTGATGTCAAATACATTATTGGTGTTCAGCTTCATAATAGGAACCACGCCCTTTACTATAGCATCACCGATTATTAAAATCTGGGAACGTCTCTTTTTCAGTCCTTCTGACACCCGATGACAAGAAGAAACAGATTGAGACTCAATCGACTTCGTATCTGGAAGTTTTTGTACGCTCAATAGCCGTTTAAGCCTAGTAAGCTCTGATTGATACCAATCGTTGTCCGCTTCTAACGTACTTATGCTGCCCCTCATCTCCTTGGTAGAGTCATTCAACTTCTCAACATCATTCATCAAACCATAATAAGCATCGCCTAAATATGTATCATAACACACCTAGAGTGGCTGAATGTAAGAGAGAGCTGGACATTCTTTTAGTATTGATCAGGGCTAATGAGGGTTATAAGAATAAGTATAATAATAAAAAAAATTAGTATAATGAATTGCTGCAAGCGGCTCGTAAAGATTACTATGCCCAAAGGGTTGTTGAGAGTGACAATAAGGTAAAGTGTGCATGGAAAATCGTAAATGATATTAAGGGGGTTAGTAAGAGTAACATTAATGTGGGTATACCAGGGAATCCATGTCTAGTTAGTGAAAAATTAAACAATTTTATGGTCGAGGCTGCTCCTTTGCTTGTCAGCAACTTAAATTTGGTGAATTACGTCAATAGAGTCCATTATAACAATGTTTCTATGTTCTTGACACCGGTTACCCCACTGGAGGTTGGACATATAATGACTGAACTTAAAAGTAAAAACAGTGCAGGTTTTGATGAAATCTCCACGAAGTTAATGAAGTTCTGTACGGAAGAGTTGATAAGGCCCTTAAGCTATATAATTAATAATTCTTTTACATTTGGTATCTTTCCAAATAGTCTCAAACTTGCCATTGTTAGGCCACTTTTTAAAAAGGGTGATCTTGCACTTCCTGAAAATTATCGACCAGTCAGTCTTTTGACATCGTTTTCAAAGATTTTTGAAAGAGCTATGTATGCTCGACTAATAAATTTTTTTGAGAGGTTTAATCTGATTAAATCTGGACAACATGGTTTTTTGCGGGGAAAGTCAATATCCACAGCACTTTTTGATTTTGTCAATCGGATAGTTGACTGTCTTGAGAACAAACAGGTAGCTTTTGGCTCTTTCTTAGATTTATCCAAGGCTTTTGACAGTATCGACCATGAGATTCTTCTGGATAAGCTTTATAACTATGGAGTTAGGGGTGCCCCACAAAGGTGGATTCAGTCTTATCTGTCGGACCGCACACAGAAAGTGGTGGTGTATAGGGATGGACAGCGCTGCTTTTCTTCTGATAGACCTCTCGCCATGGGTGTGCCCCAGGGCAGTGTCATCGGGCCTGTTCTTTTTTTATGTTACATTAATGATCTCATTAATGAGGTTTCTACAGACAGCGTTTCTATCATTAACTATGCCGATGACACAAATATGCTTGCTGTGGCACCATCTGTGGAGGGTGTGCTGGGGGGGTGGGAAGGCAGTGTCTTTCTGATGCTCAAAACTGGTTTAACGAAAACAGGCTCATTTTGAATGCTGATAAATCAAATTTTATTTTTTTAGAACTAAACAATCATCATCAATATTCCCTGAACAAGCAGTCATTCTTTCTCAGAGCATAAACATAACATCAGACACAAAGTTTCTTGGAGTATATTTGGATTGCTTTTTAGATTGGGGTAGAGAAGTTGACTATGTCGCTGATAAGCTTAATAGCTGCTGTTACTTGATGCGAGTCTTGAAAAATTATCTTGACGTCAAGACCGTTCTTGTGGTTTACCATGCTAACTTTGGCTCAATCAAAGAGTAGAAATATTAAGAGAGGACAGCCGGTGAATTTCCTTTGATGTTTCAATACCTCCTTCATTGACCTCGTCCCTTTAAATTGGTAGTAAAGCGGCGTTGTCGCTTACAATTTTATTTTGCTGATAGCGATGCTGTCATTTTCTTTACTGCCTTTTATTATTAGTAGACAGGACCGGCTTAATCCCAATTTCTATTTTAATGAGAAGTTAAATAGTTTTTTTTTAAATTACGTATTTAATCAAATTTGGCCTCTTTTAACTATGGTTTAGATAATACATAATTTTTTTTACCATGGTTAGTTTCTACTGCATTGTGACGTAAATGAAATGATATAAAATATGGCTGCCAGCCAATAAAAAAAAGGCTCGATTTTAAAAGCAAACAAACATTTGGCGATTAGCCTTATCGGTAATGGTCTGACTACCTTACAAATAAAACTTCAATAACTGTCATCACGAATTAATTTTTTTTTTAATTTTTTGTGTTTCCTGTGTCGCGTTTTAATAAGATAAATTTGATATAAAGTGCATCTCTAATAAAATTATTACATTAGTAAGTAAATCAGGTGCAGAAATTGCAATGTATCCCTTGTCTTATGTGATCAAATTATTATAGTTTCTTTTTTTATTATTTTTTCCTCATAATAAGTAACCGTTTGCATTAGTAATGGTCTTGCTTATTCAAACAACGTGTAGCACTGTTTAACACAAATAACACCTAACATACATTATTACACAAATAATATACAACCAATGATGCAAAAGAACGCTTAAAACTAATAAAAACAATATTCATATTTCTAATTTTTATTATTTTCGTTATAAAATGATGAATAAAAATATCAATTCCGATATAAATAAATAAAATTGGCAAACAATTTTCACTAATAATTACAAGAAGAAAAGGTTCAAAAACATAGTATATTAATATTGCTATATAAATTTGTAAATTCTGAGATACAAATATCATACAAAATGGATATAAAAGTATTCAAAAAATTACAGATTAAGTAAAATATTAATTTTCCGATTTTTTCTTGGAGTAATTTTAAACGAAGAAATAGTTTTTTGTATACTGTGTTAAAATATCATAGTTTTTAATATCATCGAGGAACAAAAAATAATTTCATACTCTCTATTGTACTGCATTTTTCAATTTATAATAGTTCAAGTCAAAGGTTTAACAAGGTGGAAAAAATTCTCCTATAATCTCTCTCATAAAATAAAGTTACTTTGGATTAATAATACAGATAATATAAAGTATGGTCATATCACTTGGCCCAGTTATTGTTTCAGTCTAGAAAACGTTGGTAAAATAATCACAAAAGAACAATCTATTGAATCCGAGATTAAATCCAACTACTATTATTGTAATTTGAGACATTTTGGTAAAAAGCTGGATTCAATAGATTGTTCTTTTGTGGTTACCAATGTTATCTAAAATAAAATCACGACTGAGCCAAATATGATATAATTGTGGGCTCGTAGTTTAGAGATATTTTATGTCAATCTATAAAAAAATAATAAATGCAACTTTATACTAAACTTGTAAACACTATGTAATTATTAAAAACTCTCTCAAAAAACGATCATAATGCTTAGAAATTTATGTAAATTTATGTTTATGCAGTACCTAAGAAATTATATTAAACCCTTAATCATTTAAAAATTGGATTTTCAACTTTGTTTATACGAATTTCCGATTACTTCTGTTTATGAGGTTAATACTATAAAGTAGAGTAAAGTTGAAGTGGGTAAAATGTATTTTAAGCTCGATTTTAAGTATACTAGTAGACTGCAAACTTACCTAATTTGATCTATATGCACTATAAAAAAATGCAGCCTTTCTTTGGAATTGTAATAAGTGTTTTTACAGTTCTTGTAATTTCAATTAATTCCACTTTTTCCACTTCTAATATTTTCCATTTTAAGCAAAATGTGAAACTTCAAATTATTAATTAATTACTACACCGCCACACAACAGAAATATTGTTAACCACAAAAGCAAATTTCAACTCAATAATACTCAACATTAAACCAAAAATTACTACTCTCTGATTAAATCAAGAATAGCAATTTTGCCTTTGACATTAAATAAAATAATGAAACAAACGGGCAAATGTGCTAAATACTGACCACACGACACGTGCTCGATCGTAACAGTCAGAAATCGACGACTGTAGCCAACCGTCTCCGAGAATGCCCGATTGTCCCTTTAACGCGGAGGTTGTTTCATCTCTTTTTAATTTTATTCGCTTTGTCTTACTGGCAGATCTTTTCATTTTTAATCTTTGGCTCAATTATGAGATTTGGTAACATTTTTTGGGGGGGTTCATCACATGCACACAAAGTATTTGTTATTCAGAAAAGGGCCATAAGAATTATATTTGGTATGGGACGACTTGAAACGTGCCGGGGGGTTTTAGGCGTCATGGTATATTTACCCTCGCTGGAATGCATGTTTATGAATGTGTTGTGTTTTTACATTTAAACAAACACCTTTTTACTAAATATTTGCCAATTCATGAACACAATACTAGATCTTTTAACTACAACATTCCATTCCACAGACTGACTTTATCTGAGCGATGCCCTGCACATGAATGTATAAAATATTATAACTGAATCCCTGCTGATATCAGGCTTGAGCGGAGGGTGAGTGTGTTTAAGAGGAGGGTATCAGAGTTCATAGCGGAAGTTGAGCCTTATACCGTTGCCGAGTTTTTGTCGCATCGGGCTTGATCGGTGTTGACGTTTCTCTTTGAGAATTTTAATATGTCTCAGTAATTTTGTTATGTACAGTGTAATGGCTGTTATTTTAACTGTGAGATGTAACAATTTTAATCTGTTGTAAGTGTTATAGTTTTTCCTTTTTTAAATTTAGTTAGGATATGTCAATATGTTTTACATTTTTATTTTTTATTTTTTGACACTATTTGTTAAATACATAATGCCTTCCTTGATGTATTTTCTTAAATAAAGATATCTGACTTTGACTTTAGACCGTTCCTGTTCCTGACTAAACTTCTCGTTCAATATATTATATTCTTCTTCGAGGCAAGATATCTTTTTGTTCAAAAATGTGATTGTTGCACGCTGTTCCTTGAGCTTTTCTTCAGACAGTTGTTCGGCCTCAAAAACATCATCTTGGAAACTTTTTGAGTTACTCCTTTGTTTGTGCAGAAAAGAGTCCTTTGCTTTTAGATCGTTAATCAAGTGTTCAATCTGATGTTGTTTTTCTAGAAGTTCCTTGTCTTTCTCAATAATAGTTTCCTCGTATAGCTTTTCTTGATTTAGCAATTTATCATTCAGCCCTACAAGTTTCTCCTCGAGTTTATCGAATTCCTCCAGTTTCGCTTCCTCGTCGACATCATTTGCCTCGCAGTTTCTCGAACAATATATTCGATGACTTTCTATTATTTTGAAATAACTTCTTCTATTTAGACAGCTTGGATGGAAGACACTTGTACATACAACGCAAACAAGACTAGAAAATTCCTTATTTACACAACATTTAAAGCAAGATGCTTTACCTGATGAGTTGCCAGTATTGTCGTTACTATTCATGTTGAGATAAAATTAGTTATTAAAATTATTTACGCACAAGAAAGTAAAGATCGATCAACATACCATTAAAACAAACCCAAACACATATCGCTTGAAGCAGTACAGAGAAGTGGGGTGCATTCGCCTACTCAATTCAGCGACACACCAACACCGCCCAAACCTTTTCCAAGACAAAACATACAAATAAAATACAAGCCAAAAGAACAAAAATCCAAATTCTACGACCAGCGGCGAGCAATACTCAAAAACGGTAGCTCCAAACACACGACCTCGTTGGATGAATCGAACGTCATAAACACAGTTATCAGTTCTGCCGAACAAAAAAAAGTTTGTTTACTAGCAAATTGTTGCCTATTGTTCGAGGCTCAAATTGCTCCTACCAATTACCTGATTAAATGTGCACTAAATTAACAGGATCATTCAATTAAAAGCACTAGAATGCACGTTATGTCCAAAAATCACAATTTTCAGATAGACAGAACACACGAAATATAGGTATTAGAACACACGAAATACGAACGAACTCAAAGTATTATGATGACCGACCATTTTTTACTTTTAAAATTTTTTCGAACATTTTGGGTATTGGTCGATTATATTACGAATTATTTTTCAAAATTTTATGCAAAGTGACAACATTCGCTAGGTTTTATTTCAATAATACATACAAAATATAGAAAATCAATTAATTCCGTACCGAATTACTTTTTTCGAAAAATACTGTTTTTTACTACTAAACACACACATATTATCGATAAACTCCCTCTTTTAATATTTTTCTGTATTTCACCAATGGAAACAATCTCATAGTTTATGTGTAAAATCCTAAAGCATTTTTTTTGAAAGTTTAGCTTTAAATTTTTAACAGAAGAGAATCTAATACAGGGTCTAACATTTACTTACATTTGAAATTAAGTCTCTAGCTCCTGAGGTAATAAAATCTGAAAACTTCATATCTCTCATTCTGATACGCCTATAAGTGTCTTCTTGATCTTTTCCTTCAAATGGAGGACGACCATGTAGAAATTCGTAGCAGAGAATACCTAAAAATATAAATTTGGTTCGGAATATCTAAATTTAGTATCAGTATCAGAAGTGCAAGGCCCACTAGGAGCCACCCCTTCTGATACTGAGCTAAGATCGGAGAATTTCGATATTTTTCACCTAATGAGTAGCGGTTTCTGCTAATTTTATGGCAGATTTCAAGGCAAAATTTTACTTTAAACATCGACGTTGTGGCAAGTAATTTCTTAATATAGAACACAACATATTATTTCATTAAGTATCAATAAATAATTAAAAAAAAAATTAAACACCTTTTTTTAACCAATGTGTAGATATTAACTTGCACTTTATGGCCTTTTCAAATTTTTAATTGTTAGAAGATATATACTGTATAAGTAACCTGCGAAATTGACAATAAACAATTTAATTTGAAGAAGATATTCGATTCAATCATTAAGTTAGAAAATAAATATATAAATAATATCACCTAAGCACCAATTATCCACGTATTGTCTATAATCTTTTCCGTCAACCATCTCAGGAGGTAGATAATCCAATGTGCCACACATGGTGTTTCTTTTTAAAGAAGGCGAGTGTACGGACCATCCGAAATCTGCCAATTTTACATCGTTGGTGATAGTAAGTAGCAAATTTTCTGGCTTGATATCTCGATGAATAACATGGTTCTGGTGACAGTAGTCTAAAGCATCAGCGACCTGATAGATATATTTTGCAGATCTAAAAAAATAAATTCCCGTTAAAAGATCTAATATATAATAATAATATAAGATCATGACTGACTTATTGTCATGCATTTTCGTTGAATGTTATCAAAACTAACTGCACTGCCCTTGTCTAGATCCTCCTCACTTTGAAGTACATATCAGCAACTTAAAAAAGTATTGGATATCATCATTACTGAAAACAGTAAATAAGAATTCTGATATGTCAATTATTGAAACAATCCCTTCACTGAAACCTTCTAATAATGGCATACTAACATCTTCTGTATAAGAAATGTCCTTTATATGCCACAAAATGAACAATATTTCATGGCCTCTGTTTTGTGTGCTGTTTCATTCATTTCATACAGGTTTTTTGACGGTTTTATTAACATTGATGCCATAAAAGAAAATATTAGCATTTGCATTGTAAAATTTTACCAAATAATCATGTTTAATTTTCACAAAATTGTTGAGTGAAATTAATAACACAACATTGTGTGAACTACTTGACATAAATCACCATTACTTACCGATGTTCATCAAATCTTCCATTTGGCGCATTTTTTAGATGTGCATACAATTCCCCTTTCCCCGCAAATTCCAGGACTAAATATATTCTGTGTGAATCATGGAACCATGCCAGGAGCTGTAAGATGTTTGGGTGCCTAAATATTAAATAAATATCTTAATTATTCATTTGTCGTACATACAATGAAAATAAATGTCTAGTTGGTTTAGTTTGTTAAATTGAGTGCCATCAGCTTTCAAAATTGAAATAAATTAATACAATATATAAAACACACAAACTCTTCCTTAGATACCAAAAACATTATATGCAAAATGTTGAATAAAAATTGAGC
>MU196114.1:0-11278 GCA_016904865.1 Pissodes strobi
GTTTTAAAAATATGTAAAAAATAATTAGAAAAAATATGTATATTATTAAAAAAAAAATACTGTTACGGAAATATATATTTTCTCCTACTGAGTGTCCAGCGCCGTTCCTGGAGCTTCTGCCGCCCCGTGCAAAAAGAGAAACTCCCCCTCCCCTGGTTTAAATGAAATTATTTTTAAATTAAAAAAGAGAAGAAGAGACTTAAGATTATTATTAAATTAGAATTTATTTTTGCACATACTGCATGGTGTGGGTACAAAAATTCGCCTTACAGCTAAATTAGGAAAACAGGAGGTAAGATCATTGTCGATAATATAACTTAATACTTAATATAAAGTAAGGTTTGGATCCTTTAAGTGATAACAATGGCGTTAAAGATAAAATTTCGTTACACAGTTCATCTCCGTCGATATCTGGTTTGGGGAAGTTACCCTGCCCTTGTTGTAAATATGAATCCAGATCTATACATGATTTTCGCAAAAAATCAGGTTCATTTCGTGAAACTCGTATAAGCATTTAGATAAATTGTTACAATCCTCTAGTAAAGAAAACCTTTCTTTTAGTGAATTTTTTGTTGTATCTAATATACTAAAATAAATTTATTCTAAAATTTCGTTTTTGATCAACAGCGAACTCGTCATTTGACTCGTACGAGAAATGACGTGGGACTTTTCGCTGGTAAGGTAATTCGGGCAGTATGTTAATTTCTGCAGCTAGTGACTCAGCTTCTTTGATAAATAGATCAAAACTTTCATCAGTCCTTTTTTCATCGAGATAGTTAATTAAATTTTTTGAAACAGTTACTCATTCGCCAAGATTAATTTTATGAATTTGACACAACGTTAACTTTTGACAGAAGATCATGCCCAATTATCAATGAAGAGATAAATTTAATTGAAATAAATTTCTCCGCTAATGTTTGTGCCATATTTCTCGTTTTTATGACTCTTTTATCGTTATCGACTATTTCATGACTGTTGTAAATTTTTTTGAAATTTGAAATTAAAGGTTAAATTACCTACATTTATTCTAATTTCCCATTGAGTGTCGATTGACGGTTTCAAAGTTAATATAGGTATATTAAAGTCGTTTTTTCTTGTTAACCGTATTCTACAATGTATTTAAACCGCATTTAAAACGCAACGTCATGATTTGGGCTGCCAAGAAAATGTCTTGTTTTAAACCGGAGCGTCATGTCATACCATCTGTCATCTGTCCTCTCATATTTGTTATTTTAATTTTTATTTAGGATGTTTGTATTTGAATTTCGGTTTGATTTTATTATAAAGCCACGA
This sequence comes from Pissodes strobi, assembly GCA_016904865.1. Lineage (NCBI taxonomy): Eukaryota > Metazoa > Arthropoda > Insecta > Coleoptera > Curculionidae > Pissodes > Pissodes strobi. The sequence goes on from MU196114.1 coordinate 1,294, forward strand.
TGCACAAAGTAACAGCCTTACTTCCACTGCTACTTAATGAAAATGATCAGTTGCCTTTATTGCTGTATTGCTTAGATGCAAAGGATCTAAGCCCTGGATGTTTTTTTTCAAATACAACAATAGGTAGGCCATTATGCTATTTGCCTGGGTAAAAAATTTAAATTACCATTTTCTAATTGATTAGCCGTTTCCACATCCAGGGAAAATAACAAATAATCATCAATTTGAATTTGAACTATATACCTTCCATTTCTAATTTTAGTTTTTCATTACTCATAAATTAAATTTATTTACATATATTTTTATATTTACTGAAATACGACAAAACATAACCCAGATTCAATAACAACAAACCCAGATTTCGGACGTACATGACATATGACAACGACACGGTCAAAAGAGAAAGATGGTGAAATGGTTCAAATGCATGTCCAGATTGTTTTTGAATACGGTTCAACACAAAGCAACCGCAACGTCACTATTTGACAAGAAAATACAATGTTTTCAAACCAGTTTGAACCGTATTAGCAAGAAAAAACGGCTTAAGTCTCATAACCTCCCACCTTGCAGCTGATGCTGTAAAAATGCATATAATTTTTGACAATGTCGAAAAATGAAACAATTTACCACTAAATTTAATGAATGAGCAAAATATGGCAAAGATGTAGTTCTTGGGTTTATATTTAATATTCGTTTTTGTAAACCAGGAAGTAGTAAGTAAGGAAGTAGGTTGAAAATTAGTATACCAGACTCAGTTTAACATTAAGAAACTATTAGGTGGTCCAAAGGACAAAATTGAAATGTTAGAAAGAAGTGGAATATATGAAATTGGCTGTATGGATTGTAACCAAAAATATGTTGGGCAAACTAGACGATCTATACAGACGAGATTCAAAGAACATATAGCTCATTTAAAGTATGGTAGAACAGAAAAATCAAGTGTTGCCGAGCATGCTTTTGATAATAATCATAGAATAACAATAAAAAATTTAAAATTAATTCATAATATAACTGATAGAAGATTATTAGACGCATATGAAAGTATGAAAATTATTAAATGTAAGAATAGTTTAAATAGAGATAGAGGGCCTATTCCGTATAGTCCATTGTATTGGTTAATCCAGCGTGACTAGTGGGATTCCAGGATTGGTCCTGTTTAGTTCCGCTTGATTGAGCAAACAGTAGTATAAAAGGGAGTTAGGTAGATTTTAATTTTAGTTTTAATCATCTTCTGATGATGCTAACATGGTTAGCGAAACGCGCGTCGAGTGCAAAAATTCTGTTTCGGTATTGTGGATAAAGCTCAGTTTTAGTGCATGTTGCCGAAGGTTCCAAACCCCAACATAGTGTAAACCAGAGTTTAATTGTATTTCATTAAACCTGAAATGCTACTGTGTTTTATTGTTTCATATTTTTTTAATAAAAGCTGGTTTAGAAGCTTTGTTGTAGATAAAATGCCGCCCCTAATCTTCGCCGCCCCGTGCGAGTGCACGTGCTGCAGAGCACGGCTCTGTTAGTGTCTTTGGTTTATTTTTCTATCCTATCCCTAATGTATGATGTAGCCTATACATATTATAAATCTATACATAGATATATCTTATTATAAGTAAGCAACATACCTATAAATAACAAGTTCTTTAAATAAATAATTTTGATTTATTTACTGATTCATGAGATAATTTACTTCCCCATGCTCCCGTACTACAAGATATTATCCGAGAAGACAAAACCGTTGTCTTTTCGGATTATGCTGCTTTAATGTCAAACGAGAGTCATTCAAGGTCATCGAAAACAGGCCCATCGAGATCAAAGGAAGATCAAAGACGCCGCCGCCGACTGTCGCTAGTCAACAGTTTAGTATTCTCGGTTATTACACCGTAACAATTGTCTCCTCACACAGTGACTTCTTCTGACGGATTATTAAAAACAATAAATCTAGAACTACTAATATAGTATATTATGCATTAATGATGGCTATTAAGACACGAGCATGAGAGTTACGATACGAGCCATAGGCGAATGTCGTAACGAAGGCGTGGATCTAAATAGCCATTAAATGTGGGTTGCATACACTATTTCTTCTACGACCTGGAAATTACACAATTTGCTTTAACTTTTACTTTTTAAGTCCACGTGCTTATAGGTTCAATGAGTAATTTTATAACTTTGCAAAGCGTGAGAAAACCCTAACCGATGGCTTTAAATATAGCTTTAGTATTTCTTTGTTAAGACATAATAATACTACATTTCATGCATAGATGCATCATATTCTTTTCAAGAAACTGATCGTCACAAAATAATTTTCTTTTAAGATATTACACAAGAAGTTAAATCAAATTTGACATATAAAAATTTTCTAGTAATAACGGCAAATAACTAATCCATGGCGTATTTTTTGCCGAGTCCGAATAATTAAAGGCAGATATGCTTCGCCTGACTATGGAATGAAATTTATTTAATTTCTTGATATTTTCTCAGTATAGAAAATACCCGTAGACCGGTTTGATGAGCTCGAAGGTCGCTAATAGTCAACCGCATTTTAGAAATAAATTCAGTAATAAATTAAGAATATGTCGCTTCACTTCTGCTATTCTTCTCGTTTTACAGCATATAACTGTGATATACCTAGTTATACTAGGTTTACTAGCTATCCTACCTGAAAGGCTGACTAATTCCATAATATCTATGTTCCAAATATATTAAAAGAGCGCCATATTGGTTTGCTGTCTCTATCCAAGCACCGTAATTGAGCGATCGTTCAGTTGCCTCCGATTCACCTCCCAGGAGAAGGAACACGTGGTTAATTGAGGTCTCGTTGTAATACTCTTCGTTGATGTGATATCTCTAAAATTAAACAGTTTTGGTACATTATAATTACAGATCTTAGCTGAGACTACTTTATTGCAGTAGCGTCAAGAATTTTAATTAAAGAAGGAGCCTCAAAGAATTGCTCCTGTGAATATCAAAGGCGAGGGGCCATTTTTGAAGTAGATTTTCTGAGTATAAAATACCGTTTGAATTTTTTTAAACACATGTTCATAGCCCAGTGGTAGCTTATAGATTAATTCTGAAATTAAAGTTGCTTAGTAAATGCATTCAAAATTTGAGTTACGCAGTTTTCATAATTTTTCCGTATGATTTTTTTCAAGATAATTTTAAAAATTAGTTTAAGATAATAGCATTAAACAAAATACTAAATTACGTTTTTCATATTATTGCCAGCCCATGGCGTACTAGGAACCTATATCTTAGTGCCTCATTTATTTAGCTTTATGAGGACGTATTGCAGGTCAAAATAACAAATCCTAAATTATTCATAAAGTTAAAAAAATACTTTCGGAATGTGCAATTCTACGTTCAAAATTCTTATGCTAATTATATTAGAGTCTGAGAAATATGTGGCAATCAAACTCATACAGATCAAGTGAGATGATAAAGATGCAGTAATAATAAAACAAAATTTTTAGAAAAAAAAATACTTAGCGCGAACCAAAGTGAAGAAAGCGTTTCTGATTACTTTTCGAAAGTTTATCAGTTGTTTAACGGAAATATCTTCTGCTGTCTATTTATTCTAATTAACGAATTACCGAACTGAATTATTATTTTTTAATTTGGGGATATAATTAAGCCATAGGAACGTAATGTAGTTTGTAATTAGTTATCTTCATTTCTGTTATGGTGTTGATAAAGTTTGTCGCTTTTGATAATATGATTACTTACTGCGCCGATGGTACTATTCCTACACTGCTTTTATTTTCTTATGAGCATCTAAATTTTATGTATAACTTGTCACACCCAATAAACATTTTTGCTTGTATAATATTTGCCGTTACTCTTATATCACCTACCATATATACCCTACAGTTATATATTTAGTAATAGAAATATTTCTGTTACTCTTATAACCCCCTTAAAGAGCTTAAATGGGGCATTTATAAAGGTTGCGAACACCTTTTTCTAGTAACGCTATATAACTTTAAGTTATGTAACCAATAGTAACAGAACCATTATGGTCACCACTATATAATTTACTAAATAACCTTGCTTTAACACCTTTAGTAATATAATACAGTGTTGTATATATTTCGGTTACCTTTATAAAACTTGCCTATAATGGTTCTGGAAATATTTCCGTTACCAAAGTTCCATTACTTCTTTCTGTCAATTCTGTCATCCAGTCCACCTGTCGGTAGTGTCATTTATTATAATGGCGTTTATTTCTCTCTCTCACACATTAAATTTTTTATTATGATCTTTTTCTATTTCGATAAAATAGTTAGGAAAAAGATTGGTGTTTGGGTTGATACAAATAAAAGATAAAAATGAAAAATAAATTAGAAAGTATTAGTTGGTGGCAATTTATTTTTTACTATACAGACTTGGTTGACTGAAAATTTAGGTGGGAATGGTTTTTAACTGCAAAAGTAGATAGGATACTTCGAAAAAACATAGGGGAACTTAAAATACCCAGTAATAATCCATTTTGGTTCCGATTTTTACAAAAAATATATATACAATATTTTATTCCACACCGATATTCTAACAAATGCTAATCGTATATGCTCCCCCATTGGACAAGTAAACGTATTTTGGATCAATTGTTAACAAAATAAGTTAAATACTGGATTTTTGCACCATCCCTTTTTAATATTTTTAATTTTTGGCAAACACACATGGCGGAATGAATGTAGTAACGATATATACCTTGGAAAGCATAATATCACCCAGGGTGATCCTATATAACGGATGGTAACAGTATATAACTTTAGCAGTGTTGAAATAAAACTCCAAAATTTCTTATATAAATTATAGTAACACACGTTACTGAAAGTGATTTTATATAACTTTTTAGGTAGACAGGTCTTATTTTAAGAAATAAATTAATGAAAAACGACAAAAAATCAGTAAATTATTAATAGCGGGCGAGCGAGTCTTGCGCGATTTGTCCCAGAGTCAGTTAAAAAATCTAATAGAAACGGTGTCCGGTTAAATAGTATTTCTGTAGTTCGTGGCCGGACATCGAAATATCACTCCCTTTATTAGCCTTTACTTTTGTAGGTTTGTGTTTTGTTTACAATATCCTTAAAATCTGAAAATATTTGTGGCATTGTGCCTAAAACAGTGTTTCCTTCAGTGTGAAGTAATTTAATACAATTAGAATAATAACGATATACTCCTACCTAAATGTCTTTTAAAATCGTACAGACCATAGAACCGATTCACATGATAAAGCTCCGAACTGATACTTTGTAGGTTATAAACACTAGTCGTAGTGTGGTACAGAATTTAAGATTTTGTTAAAATTTCGGCGAAATAAAGTGCTGTACTTAATTTTTTTTTTCAGTTATTTATGATGAATCACTGTAAAAATAACAATAACAATCCATATTTATTCGTTTGCAAGGAGGGGGCCATTTTATATAAAAGCACGATAATGTAAGGTTTATTGGGGTAATTTGTGTTACTAAAGGAAGTGAAGTTTTATAAAAGAAACGGTCGTTACTATATTATCACCAAGAGTTTTATAACATAATATGGCAAACACTACTATGTACCGGTTTTATAAAGGTGATTAACAACACTACTATATAACTTAAGGTATTTCAGTTATATAAATGAGGTTACGGTATAAAACTTTCTTATGAATACATTGGTAACGATTACTAAGCGATTTATAAAAATGGTGATGGAAATAGTTATATCACCTTATTATATACCTGTAACTTATAGTAACCTTATAAACCCGTTATAAATCTCGGTTACCAAAAGGTACATATTATAGTACTCCGAAACTTTCTTATATACCTTTGTTACCTTTATATAGCCATTATATAACTTCGTGTTACCATAAGTTGCGAAAAATGTTTATTGGGCAGCATTTAAGTTGTTTTTACAACTAATTGGTTCTGTGCTTACATGTGATTTTTTGATGTTTCCTTTTGTATAGAACGTATTGGCAATAAAAATAGATCATACCAGTGTGTGTCTCAAGACGACATCGAAATAAAGAGTTTATTTGCACTTCAGTTTGTTAGCTTAAACCGTTGCATCGCGTTTTTTGGTTTAAAGGTAAAGATAAAGAATTGACACTGAACAAATTCACTTGTCCTAAAAGAACACCGCCTTTCTAGACCTACGTCTCTCTACAGATGGTCTCCAGTTATGACGTATATGTTTTAGTTTTGCTAAAATGATGCTGCATTGCATTTCTACCGTTCATAAGATTTCAAGAAAGCTTGACTCAAACGGAGCTTGAAAGCGCATTTATTGTATTTGCTTTATTTACAGCCTACTTTGAAATATTTAACATGTATAACTCACAATTCAAATGAATGCATTAGAAACTGTAAATTCAGATCGATCCAAATAGTTCGATAATGATTACTTGGAACAACATTTACAACGTACACCTTTTTTAAGTAAAAATAATGAGACAATAATTATTGATATTTCAAAAGTTTTTATGTACTTAGAGTGATGCAGTGAGCACCCTCTGCCATCTACATCAAAGTCGTCAATACATTTCGATTCCTTGCCTAAAAACCCATTTACTAAATTTTATCCAAAAAAAAAAACACTAATATCCAGTATCTCGGTAATTGTCAATTTTTGATCATGAATAAGTTTGGTTAAATTCTGATATTTTTGCATAAGGAATATGTGGTTTTGCTACCATTAATTGTAGGACATCCAGTACATTTATGTGTTCAATCGATTCGGTCATTGTAGTAAATTATGTCGTTTTTATGTGAAGGAAAATTAGCAATGAATGATATTTTTCTGACAAAAATTACCCTGATACATTCAAAAAAATTATGCCCTTTTGAAATGTAACAATTTTCAATAATAAGGACTCAAATGTGTCGTCTTTATTGTTGAGGTTAGGTAAACTTTTCAGAAATAAAAATTCATAGTCCTTTGCAAAAATGCGACCGGGCTGGACATTGAAAATGATGAATAAAAACGCAAAACTGTGATTTGTGTTGTAATTCAAATAGTTCTTAAAAGCAGAGTTTAAAAAGAAAAAATACAAACACGAGAGCTTATAATATATTTAATTAAAGAAATGCAAATGTTTTTGGTTATATTAAACATTATCATAATTAAAATAAATGAGCGAGGCTGCTAGTACTCGAGACACTGATGTGTAAACATATCCTATATTGACATCGGTTGTGTAATTTAATGTATTGCTTCAATAGCGTTTAACTGGATAATTTTTTAAAGCCCTTGCTGTTTTGTACGCTTCACAAATATTTGAGCAGCCCTCGTAAAGATTATATTTCGTCATCATGGCCTGAATATAAAATTTAGAATTGGTTGCTTATTCTGACGTTAGAAAGAAAACGTTTTACAAGGAAGCGCTGAAGTAGCTGCGCACTAATCACTGCGCATAGGTTATGATGTCACATCCCCTTATACATTTCCGTCCGTTTTCCCGAGATTTAACCCCATACCGCCGCGCAAGATATCTACACATAAAAAATAAATAAAAAAAGGTGCAGATATGAAGACCTGAAAAATTACACTCCACATTTAGATAGGAAAATTAGCCATAACGTTACTGTAATATTTTTAACCTGTTCCGATTCGTTTAGCCATTTTTTGTGCTATTGGTTATTTTTATTTACTTTTGTTAGTCATTCAATCAACTTTCGGATACTTTCAGTTAGCTCCAATTTATTTTAGTCATTTCAACCGGTTCCGATACGTTATAACCAATTTTAATGTTTTTGGTTAATTTTAGCTAGTCGCCAAAATTCGTTTAATTCAAATTAGTTACAAATTACCTTAATATTTTTAATCTGTTCCAATATGTTTTAGACCTTTTTGATGTCTTTGGTTACTTTTGGAAAGTGGTTCAATCAACTTTCGGTTAATTTCAGTTAGTTTTAATTTAATTTTAGTCACGAACCGGTTCCGACAAGTTATAACCAATTAAAATGTTTTTGTTTATTTTTGGTTAGTCACCAAAATTCGGTTAATTTGGGTTAGTTGTAACTTACTTCAATATTTTTAATCGATTTCGATACGTTTTAGCCCGTTTTGGTGCTTTTAGTTCCTTTTAGTTAGTTTCAGTTAGTCACTCAAACAACTTTCGGTAAAGTTCAGTTAGTTTTAATATAATTTAGTCAATTGAACCGGTTTCGGTACGTTATAAGCAATTTTAATGTTTATGGTTAGTCGCCAAAATTCGGTTAAGTTGGGTTAGTTTTAACTTACTTCGATATTTTTAAACCATTTCGATACTTTAACCCGTTTTGGTGCTTTTAGTTACTTTTGGCAAAGAAAATACTACTACGAATAGATGGCTTATTCAAATGGCAATCTGTGAATCTGTACGGAGACATCAATGCCCCCGTAAAACGAATATAATATGCGGTAACCCTCGTGTCGCCGGCCGGAACGCGACGCAGTGTTGCCAAATGTCTCCACTTATACCGACTCAATATTATTTTATTATTTCGCAACAGTTATCCCAAACCGATGGGGCAGAAATTTTGCGTACGTATTTAGTTTGGATAAAAATGCAAAATTATAGTGTTTTTATGCTGGTACAAGACCATATTTAGGAGGAGCATTTTGAATTTAAATTGTCGTATCATGCTGAAAATTTGCATACGTTTTTAGGTGCGGAGACATTGTAAAATTTTTATAGTATTTTTGAGCTGGAACAGACCCGTATTCAGGAGAAGGGGGGCCAAATTTTAAATTTAAAATGTATCGAGCATTAAATTTGCATACGTTTTTTGGTCCGGAGACATTGTATAATTATTATAGTATCTTTGAGCTGGAACAGACCCGTATTTAGGAGAAGGGGCCAAATTTTCAAATTAAATTGTATCGGGCATTAAATTTGCATACGTTTTTGCTCCGGAGACATTGTAGAATTATTATAGTATTTTTGAGCTGGAACAGACCCGTATTCAGGAGAAGAGGGGCCAAATTTTTAATTTAAATTGTATCGAGCATTAAATTTGCATACGTTTTTAGGTCCGGAGACGTTGTAAAATTTTTATAGTATTTTTGAGCTGGAACAGACCCGTATTCAGGAGAAGGGGGCCCAATCTTAAATTTAAATTGTATCGAGCATTAAATTTGCATACGTGTTTTGGTCCGGAGACATTGTAAAATTATTATAGTATTTTTGAGCTGGAACAGACGCGTATTCAGGAGAAGGGGGGCCAAATTTTAAATTTAAATTGTATCGAGCATTAAATTTGCATACGTTTTTTGGTCCGGAGACATTGTAAAATTATTATAGTATATTTGAGCTGGAACAGACCCGTATTCAGGAGAAGGGGGGCCAAATTTTAAATTTAAATTGTATCGAGCATTAAATTTGCATACGTTTTTTGGTCCGGAGACATTGTAAAATTATTATAGTATTTTTGAGCTGGAACAGACCCGTGTTCAGGAGAAGGGGGGCCAAATTTTAAATTTAAATTGTATCGAGCATTAAATTTGCATACGTTTTTTGGTCCGGAGACATTGTAAAATTATTATAGTATTTTTGAGCTGGAACAGACGCGTATTCAGGAGAAGGGGGGCCAAATTTTAAATTTAAATTGTATCGAGCATTAAATTTGCATACGTTTTTTGGTCCGGAGACATTGTAAAATTATTATAGTATTTTTGAGCTGGAACAGACCCGTGTTCAGGAGAAGGGGGGCCAAATTTTAAATTTAAATTGTATCGAGCATTAAATTTGCATACATTTTTTGGTCCGGAAACATTGTATAATTATTATAGTATCTTTGAGCTGGAACAGACCCGTATTTAGGAGAAGGGGGGCCAAATTTTAAATTTAAATTGTATCGAGCATTAAATTTGCATACGTTTCTTGGTCTGGAGACATTGTAAAATTATTATAGTATTTTTGAACTGGAACAGACCCGTATTCAGGAGAAGGGGGGCCAAATTTTAAATTTAAATTGTATCGAGCATTAAATTTGCATACGTTTTTTGGTCCGGAGACATTGTA
>JAEQML010075746.1:0-13692 GCA_016904865.1 Pissodes strobi
AATAAATACTATAATCAAAAATTTATTATGCCACAAGTTGAGATCGTTCGTTAAATATTTTTAATACGATTTAACTAGTTTGCATGTTATTTGTATTTTCTAATGCTAACCATTTCTTTGAATACATATATATTTTTTTACTTTATAAATAAAAAATATATAAATAATAGTAAAAAGATATCATTTCTACAAAGGATTACGACAAATGTGTAAACATTTTGAAACACGTGCCTTTTAAACCCACCCAAATATCTTTCAATTAAAATGAACGAACAGGCGCGGCTTCTCAGTAAGGTCATTTGTTCAATGACCCACCTAATTTTAATTTAATTTTCTGCTAATAGTTATTTTTAAAGAAGTGCCATGCGAAAACTCCCCAATTTGTCCGATTGATGCTGAATGTCCGGCCGTATTTTAAATTCACCTTATGGCTTTTTACGGCAATTAGAGAACCGAAACTAAGACGGAGCGCTTAGATACGCGTTTTCTAAGGAGTTAAAAAGAGACACATAGTTGACGAAATTGTCGACGGCCGCCGGCCGGCCAATGATAGTGCTTTTGGCGCCCGCAGGTCCGCATGCTGCCTGACCTTTATGAAAACACACTCGAACCATTCGGAGGGATAAAATATTATATTGCAAACATTTGGGTTACGGGTCAAAGAAAAACTAATATGAATTGGCTGATATTGACATACGCATTGCATTTGCAAAAACTTATATGAAATTTAGTTGTTATTATCGATTATCGCAGGCCGACCGGCGCGAGGCTTTTCATTGGTTTTTTATTTAAATTATAGTTTGCTTTTAGTTTTACTAACTTTTTTTTTTAATTTACACATTGTTGCATTGTGTCGTTTGGTTAGTGGTAAATGTAGTGCAAGTACTTATAGAGTTATAAACAATTATTTACCAATGGCTTCTGTGCAAGAAATACTTCAGTGTAAAATAAGCGGCACATTGACGGTTGAAAAGCGTTTAGAATTAAAAGAAAATGAACCCCGAAACCTCTTCTAGACCTAAAACAATCCATAAAAGATAGAGGGAAATACATTATCAGGTATTTTAAGCCAGCTATGTACAATAGTTCTGACTGCATTTTTTGTTTTCCCTGTATTTTATTTTGTACCGATAATTTGTTATGGACTAAAAATGGAGTTACTGATATAAGACAATTTGGGCGTGGCACTCGGAAATTTTTTCGCCTTCGACGTTATCCTGGCATGCGCCTCTGTCCATCTAGATTTGACCCACTTGCCAATAAACTCACGAGCCGCGCCTGTGAACGAATAGTTTTACAGATGCTATCGATGGATATTAATGGTTCAAGAACGCCTAGCGACTTTTGGGCAGATGTGATTCATGTAGCAAGTTTGCATAGTAGTAGTAGTTTTATGATAAACAAATCGATAATCATAAATGTAGCTGGCCAGTAAGCAAAGAAACATAATATAAAATTTTAGTAACTTTTGAACCTAAATTGCACCAGACGATTTGTGGAACTAACACAGTGCCAGACGCCTGCGTTTTTAAACAATGAAAAAACAAGGCTAAATTGTTTTGTAGCGCGCTGAAACTTTAATAATTTTGACTCCTCCCTAACTTCTAATTTTTCCATTATCTTCCTTATTATGCTCGGTAGATTTTCATTTTGTTTCTGTGGAATACCCTGTATAATAAGGTTGTTTTTTAGGGTAAGTTGTTCTTGCTTATTTAGTTGACCTTTGATTTGCGAAATTTCCTCCTGTAGCTTTTCATTAATATTTATGTGCTCGTTATATTTCCTAAGAAGTGCTTCATATTTTTTATCCATCTCATTTAACTTTTCCATAAGATCCCTTAGCGTAACATCGTTAGCTTCTTTATCTTCTACACATTTGTCACAAAACCAGGGGTGCGAAGAATGACTAATCTGTTGATATGCCCTTGCAGACATGTCAATATACACCCTGTGCTTCCATATGTAGCATTTTTCACAGAGAATCCCGTCTTGATTGTCGAAGACTTTCTTCTTACAATTATCGCAAGTTGTACACTCTTTTCTAGGCATCTCGACAACACTGTGCGCGACGAACTTGATTATACGGCTCGCTTTATCACTGCTGAATGCCGAACGTAAACACTTAGGTTTGTTTTGCACGCTAAATATTTAATATTCAGTTCCACATTCAATTACAATAATGCACCTGATCTTGCAATTCACACTGACTTCAGTTTTATAATTAAAGGAGATTATGGGTTTTCAAAAACTTAAAAAATTACTGCGAACTGCAGAACCACAACAACATTCAACACTGCCATTTAATCGAACTTACTAAATAACTGCTTATCAATACGGAATTAAAACGCAATCGAATACGCAATTTTAAAAATATAATTATTGTTGACAGTGTCCACTGACAGCTTTATGTTACATTACTATAGCAACAACCTGAGCCTATTCACCGACACCGCACCGGTCTAAGCCGCCTTGCGAACCCACTTATCTTTAATAATAATTATTATTACTATTAAAAAGAGACTTTTTGCATTAATTTGTCGACATTTGAAGAAAAAACAGCATATTTTATTTGGAGGAAAAGTTACTTTTCCTCCATATATAGGGATGCAAAAAAAGTATCGATACTTTGAAAGTATCGATTCTTTTAAATAGTATCGAGTACATTTTGTACTCGATACTTTTTCTTCGATTCTGAGTAGGTATCGATACTTTTTAAGCAGTATCGGTATCGAAATTTGTTTTGTATTTGCGAAACAAAACAAATTTTGAAACTTGTTTTTTATTTGCGTTCTACGTTCCACCACATTTCATTTCAACATCGGCAATCTGCATTACGCAAACCAACGACATTCGATATATTTCTGTGACCGCCATCCTATATATCTCACATTTACAAAATAAAGAGCGTTTTTAGATGTACCGGCGTTGCCATTCATATTATCAAACAATACGATATCGGTGATTCCCTTAAATCGTTGAAGATAGTGTCGTCACACTAGTAAACTATTAACTAACCTATAATTATAATAATTATAGTTTGGGTGTTTATATAGGATCTTATATGTAGATAAATAGTACTAGTTTAATATATTGGAAAAAGTAGAGGTAAGTTGTTATATTAATTATTTATGTTTGATATTTTAATATATTTATTTGATTTGTTACATATTTTATGATACAAATAAGAAATATTTTACTTTTATATTTTAATACTTTTTTTAGTTATTATTACGTCAGAGCGTAAAAATAATAATTTCTAGAATTACTCCAAAAAGGGAAACCAATTTGCTGTGTCTTGTAAAAACTGCCTAAAAATACATTAAATATGCTTAAGCATTTGAAGTTTGAAGGTAAAAATTTAAATATACACCAACATTTTTAATCATTAAAATGTGTAGTGTAAGGTGAAACTAAAAACAGATTGTTGAACATAAAATCCATACTATATTATAAACGCTAAAGTAACTTTAAATGTATATTGTTTTTTCACACTTCGCAGATTTTGATAAAATGTGGCAGTGTAATAGACTATTCTGAGAAAGGAGATAGATCTTTTTTACAAAAAATATGCCTCCTACACGAGGAAAAATTGCAATAACATGCGGGATGTTTAACAATAAAGAATATCATCATATGATTACGTTGCACCATCTATGCCTAAATCGGTGAACCAGATGATGTTCGCGCGGCGCCCTCTATAAGAAGAGAGAGTTGTCACCAAAATGACTACTTTTCTATATTTCAGTTTTTTTCAATATTAAATATCACGTTAATGTTTATGCATTGACAGTTTAAATGTCTCGAATTGTTTGTTGTTTCTTGTAAATTTATACAATAAAAATATATTTTTTTAGTTATATTTCTTCAATTTTATTAGTAATATCTTAATTGAAAATTAGAATAACTAATTCACGAAAACCCACTTAATTTTAAATTGTGCTCACTTGTCTCTAAATTCTAAATTACACGAGTTACATGCCACATTTGTACCCGTACTCGATACCTAAAAGTATCAATACCTATTTTCAAAGTATCGAGTATAATCGATACCATTCCTACAAAATACTCACAAGTACAAAGTATCGATACTTCTCAGTATCGTTGCATCCCTATCCATATAAAATAATATACTATTTTCTTCAAACGTCAGTAAATCCGTCATTACTCGACTGTGTAGGTGGCCGTGAAGTTTCGTCTTTCCTCCGCCGGAGCTTTACTTTTCACTTTTCCGCCGGCGGAGGTAAAAGTGTTGTCAGAATAGATACAATACAAACAGACAACAAAATAAGCGCCAACAACTCAAGATTTATTAAACTACAATTTGTATTTATCACTCAATTTGTGACTGCATTTCTAAAAATCACTAATTTAGGAACACATTGGTTATTATTTAATCGAACTTACTCAATAACTGCTTATCAATACGGAATTAAAACGCAATCGGAGACGCAATCTCAAAAAATAATTATTGTTGACAGTGTCCACTGACAGCTTTATGTTACATTATATTCACCGACACCGGTCTAAGCAAGGCCACCTACGACCGTGGTCTAAGCCGCCTTGCGAACCCATTTATCTTTAATAATAATTAGATATTATTACTATTAAAAAGAGATGTTTTGCACTAATTTGTCGACATTTGAAGAAAAAACAGCAATTTTATTTGGAGGAAAAGTTACTTTTCATGGCGCGCTCGTGTTTAACAGCCGAACGGAGTGAGGCTGGTAATAGAGAGCAAGCACTTTTCCTCCATATAAAATAATATACTATTATCCTATCGGACGAAAAACGACACCTTTCCGATGTGTATTCGCACCGCAAAAGTCATGATTCCAGTATATTGTATTCGTTGCTTGGCAACATGCAATAACTGTACATGCAGGAATAGAAAATAACTGTCCGGGAATATAACATTTCCGTCCTAGGACGGGAATGTAACATTTCTGTCCTATTCAAACGCCATGTTTGTCAGATCTGACGTCTATCAAGAGTAACATTTAGCTGTAGTTTCCGTAGTTACGTAATAAACTTGAAGCTCGCTCGATTCAAAACTTGATATTATGTTGAGTTTAAATTTAAAACACCGTTTTTATTTAGAGTAATATTTGGCTCTATTTTTATAAGTACGTATTCTAATTCAATCGGATAAAAAGTAGCATGTGCAACTAGTAGAAAAAGTACATTCCTACACTCCTGTGTTGCTGGCCTCGGCTGCGCCTCGACCAGCAGTTACCACAGTCGTCCGTCCAGGAATGTTTTGCTTTTCCTCCTAGTTACAGAATGTACTATTTTGAAGCCAGGAGGAAAAGTTTTTCTTTTTAGCGTAAAATATACAGGGTAGTCCATTAGAGAAAACCCATGTTGCTTTTGTTTCGCTGCTTTCCAAAACTCACTTGTTTTTTTTTTCAAGGAGCTTAAAAGATAGTAAAGGAAAAATAATACAACTTTTGCATTTACGATTTTTTTTTGTAAGGAATCACCCTGTGTTACTGGTGAAGCAAAAAAATAGCATTAAAAGGCATTTCGTACATTTTACCTACATTTTACCCTAATTTACCTTTTGTCATTGTCAGTCACGTCAGTGTGAAATGCCAAGGAACTATACCTTGAGACGGAAATAATAGTCAGTGACGTCAGTCACTAGTTCGAAAACAGACCAACGTGAGCGGCTTAAAGTAATATTTAATATTTAACAATAAATCTGGTATGAAATGCTCGCAAAATGCCGCTTATTCTAAATGCGGACACAGCGTTCCGGCACAAAACGTGCACCGCTGCAAAATTCATTGTGACCCGTATACGCGCGTTACGCGGAGCATTTGAAGCAGCTGTATTTTAACAGAGGTTCACGATCGACGGTCGTAAATGTACTGATATTTTACGACCGTCGGGCGGAGGTCGCAACGTTGCAACAGTAAACGAGCATGTACCATGTGAGAGATCTGTTGCATAGTCGCGCTTGCGGGTTTAGGTTATCGTTTTGTTTTAACATTGAAAATGTTTCTGTTTTCCTAACTAGGACCTCAAATCGTGAAAAAGTGCATGCTACATTTGTCACACATAACGTCGTAAGCGTGATAGATCGTGTTAGCTTGTTTATTTAAATTTAAATTGATTGTAACGTATCGGAATCAGTTCTAATGACTAAAATAAATTGGAACTAACTGAAACTAACCGAAAGTGTATTGAACGACTAACTAAAGCCAACCAAAACTAACCAAAAGCACCAAAACAGGCTTAAACTTATCGAAATAGATTTAAAATATTGAAGTAAGTTAAAACTAACCCAAATTAACCGAATTTTGGTGATTAACCAAAACTAACCAAAAACATTAAAATTGCTTATAACGTATCGGAACCAGTTCAAATTACTAAAATAAAATGGAACTACCTGGAAGTAACCGAAAGATGATTGAATGACTATCCAAAAATAACTAAAAGCACCAAAACGGGCTAAGACATATCGAAATAGATTAAAAAGATTGAAGTAAGTTAAAACTTACCCAAATTAACCGAATTTAGGTGACTAACCAAAACTAACCAAAAGCATTATAATAAATATGCTTATGACATATCGAAAGGTGATTGACTGTCTAATCAAAAGTAACCAAAAGTAACTACGAGCACCAAAACGGATAAAACATATCGAAATAGATTAAAAATATCGAAGTAAGTTAAAATTAACCCAAATTAACCGAATTTTGGCGACTAACTAAAACTCACCAAAACATTAAAATTCCTTATAAGATATATTAAAACTAACTGAACTTTACTGAGACTTGACTGAACGACTAACCAATAATAGGTAACGAAAAGCATCAAAACGGGCTAAAACGCATCGAAATAGATTTAAAATAATGAAGTAAGTTAAAACTAATTTAAATTAACCGAATTTTGGTGACTAACCAAAAACCCTAAAATTGGTTGTAGTGTAACGGAACTGGTCCAAATGATTCAAATAAATTAAAATTAACTGAAATTAACCGAAAGTTGACTGTACGACTAAATGGACCAAAAGTAACCAAATGCATCAAAAGGGTCTAAAATAAGTTGAAACTAACAATTAATCGAATTTTGGCGACTAACTAAAGTTAACTAAAAACATCAAAATTGGATATGACTTATCGGATCTGGTTCAAATGACTAAAATAAATTAAAACGAACTAAACTTAACCAAAAGATGTTGAACCAAAACTAATCAAGAGTAACCAAAATGGGCTAAGACGTATGGGAACAGATTAAGAATAAAATAACTAACTAACACAAATTAACCGAATTTTTGCGACGACCGACATTATTAACCAAAGACGTTTAAATTGTTTTAACGTATCGGAACCGGTTTAAATTGCTCAAATAAATTGGAAGTTACTGAAGGTAACCGAAAATTGATTGAATAACCAACCAAAGCTAACCAAAAGTAACTAAAAGCACCAAAACGGGTTAAAACGTATCGAAAAAATTCAAAATATTGAAGTTAGTTGAGACTAATTCAAATTAACCTTATTTTGGTGACTAACCAAAAACACTAAAATTGGTTATAACGTTTTGGAACCGGTTCAAATAACTGAAATAAATTAAAACCAACTGAAATTAGCCGAAAGTGAACGACTAACCAAAAGCACCAAAATGGGCTAAAACATATATATAATCAGAACAGATTAAAAATATTAAGCTTATAAGGTGAGACGAACTTGAATTAACCGAATTTTGCCGACTAACTACAATTAACCATAACGTATCGGAACCGGTTCAAATTACTAAAATAATTTCAAACTAACTAAAGCTAACCGAAAGCTGATTGAATGACTAACCAAAACTAATCACAAGTAACCAAAAGCACTGAAACTGGCTAAACCGTATCGGAATAGATTGCAAAAATTAAAGTAAGTTAAAACTAATCAAAACGAACTGAATTTTGCAGCTATCCAAAACTAACCAAAATATTAAATTTGAATATAACGTATCGGAGTCAGCTCAAATGACTAAAAAAAATTGAGCGAGTCTGGTAGTAGTCGAGACACTGATGTGTAAACATATCCTATAACGACATCGGTTGTAAAAAAACGACAGCAGCACGTTGTGTTCTCGAGCGGTCACCCGTCCAAGTACTAATCCCGCCCGACGATGCTCAACTTCGTGATCGGACGAGAACTGGCATTTTTAACATGCTATGGCTATTGCTAGTACGTTTTAGTTTGGTCAGAGAATAAAAAATAAAGGTTTAATAACCAAGTTTAAAATAATAAAAAATCAACGCGAACGAAGCCTCGGGTAAAAGCTGAAAGTGTCCTGTTCTTTACTATACTCTTGAAAATATCTGTACAAAATTTCATGATGATCGGAACAGTTTATGCTTAAGAAACAAACAAACAAACACATTCGCATCTGTAATATTAGTTAGGATTATTTTATAATACTTACTGGCAGCTTCGGAGTGGATTAATTCCCTGTACAAATTCGACACGATAATCTAATGCCATCAGGAATAACATCAATATATGGACACAGCTTATTTACCTAGTAATCGTGGGCCGACATCCTTAGATGTGGGAAAGTCAATAACAAAATTTTGCAAATTTTAGAAGAGGGCTATGCCTCAATATTGTTTTAAACGTCTGGGCATCTGAATAAAGCTTTTGACAGTTTGTTTAATTTAAAATAATAATATGCTCTTTTATCATCTGAAATCCGTTTAAAAACGATTTTAAATGACAAAATTGTATAAAACCCCGAAAATTCGGACTTTTTTAGGATGATAGCCGTGGCTTCTGACGAATTTGTCGTGGATTTTGAAGCGAAAATTCATTTTAAATTCAACCGTCCATTAAAAATAAGCTGTGCTATGGATCCAAATACACTGCGAATACAGTGTGTCCAAAAAAGTATGCAACATATGGGAAACTTCTTTATTATTGGATTCTCAGAAAAGTTTATTCTTCATAAAAGTTGGTGCTTGCCTTAAAACAGTAAACGAGTATTTCAAATTTTACGTATTGCTTTTAGTGCGGACGCAAATGTCATTTTTCTGAAATCGCGTCAAGAGTAAAGTACCTTAATTTATAAAGATACAGCAAAATCTTATAAGGAAAAGTTCTTCCAAATTAAAAAAGTAATTTAAATATGAAATTTGAGTTAAGTACATCAACTTTAGGTTTCCCTTTTTTTCTCGATTTTTTTCTCAAACGTTACGCCATCGGTAAATGCTTTGTTCTTTTGTATTAGTGTACTTGCCAAGCAACTTCAAAATTTGTTTAAAGTAGACATTAGTTACATAGTTGCATAATGTTTCAGTTTTTACAGGGATAAAAGCCAGTTAAGTATCAGTGTGTTGCAAACACATTTAAACAATTTTGGTCCAAAATAATTGTCCACAATAATTATTACGAAATACAATTGGAATGACTGACTCAATAATAATTAATTTCATATGTCAGAGCGAAGTAAAATTATTTTGCTATTTATTTGTTTTTATTCCAAATGCATGGCCTACTCTTCAAGAGCAAATATTTTCTATGGCTTTTTAGGATACTTGGGCATATTTTACTCATCGGGTGCAAAAGATAAATAAATTATTAGTTGATTTACATGGAATGAAAAGAGTTGGCTCTATTCATGAATTTGGGTCGAAAAAATTTTGAATCAAAAGTGTTTAAATGTGTTTGCAACACACTGATACCTAAACTGGCTATTATCTCTGGAAAAACTGCAACATTATGCAACTATGTAACTAATTTCTATCTTAAATAAATTTTGAAGTTACTTGGCAAGTAGACTAATAAGAAAAGAACAAAACATTCTCCAGTGGCGTAACGTTTAAGAAAAAATCGAGAAAAAAAAAGAAAAATTAAAAGCTGTTGTACTTAACTCAAATTTCATATTTAGATTACTTTTTTAATTTGGAAGAATTTTTCCTTATAAAACTTTGCTGTATCTTTATAAATTAAGGTACTTTACTCTTGACGCGATTTCGGAAAAATGACATTTGCGCCCGCACTTAGAGCAGTATGGAAAATTTGAAATACTCATTTACTGTTTTAGGGTAAGCACCAACTTTTATCAAGAATAAAATTTTCTGAGAAACCAATAATAAAAAGTTTCCCATATGTTGCATACTTTTTTGGACACACTGTATAATAATTTATAAATAATACCTTTGACTAAAATGATTTTAAATGGCAAAATTGTATATAATACCGCCCTAGCGGCTAGAATCGGTTTACACATTTTCGTCCCATTTGCCGAGATTTACCTTCATACTGCCGCGTAAGATGTTTACACATCAATAAGTTGGAACTAACGGAAAGTTGTTTGAACGACTAACCAAAAGTGACTAGAAATAGTCAAAACGGGCTAAACAGAGTCAGAACAGGTTAAAAATATTACAGTAACATTACGGCTAATTATATATTAATAGATTTTCCTATCTAAAAGTGAAGGGTAATTTTTTCGGTTTTCATATCTGCACATTTTTGATGTGTACACATCTTACGCGGCGGTATGAGGGTAAATCTCGGCAAATGGGACGGAAATGCGTAAACCGATTGTGACATTATAAGACGTCGCATTGAGGAGCAAGCTAATCCAGGACGTCCGTGAAGGATTTTTATACAATTTTGCCTTTTAAAATCGATTTTAAACGGATCTTAGTCAATAAAAAGCATATTTTAAATTAAACGAACCTTAAAAAGTATTAATCAGATGTCCAGACTTTTAAAACAATATTCAGTCATGGCTCTCTTCTATAACTTGCAAAGTTTGGTTTTTTTATGGACGGTTGAATTTAAAATGAATTTTCGTTTCAAAATCCACGACAAATTCGTCCGAAGCCACGGCTATCGCCCTAAAAAGATAGAATTTTCGGATTTTGATACAATTGTGTCATTTAAAATCGTTTTTAAACGGATTTTATTATTATTTTAAATTAAATGATCTGTTAAAAGTATTATTCAGATGTCCAGACGTTTAAGACAATATTGAGTCGTAGACCTCTTCTAAAATTTGCAAAATGTGATTATTGACTTTACCAAATCAACGGATGTCGGCCCAAAATGAGTAGCTGGTAAAAGAATAAGCTTTGTAGATTTTCGTGTCGAATGTATGCAGTGAATTAATCCACAGTAGAGTGCTATAGACGGCCTCAATCCTCCCCCTCCAATTTTTTGCCCCTAACCCCCTCCGGTGACTTTGAAATAGACCCCGCCCACTTGGTCTTAAGTGTATTCGACCTTGAATGACATTGACCTAATTTCGCCTTGAATGTCCTTGACATTTGATCTTGAATATCCTTGAGTTTTGTTGAAGTTCGCGCATATGACCTTGGGATTGCTCCAAGCGTGTATGACCCTGAATGTCCTTGCACTGTTTTGTGATGTCTTTTACGTTGAATGACTTTTAACATAATTTGATCTTGAATGCCCTTGAGTTTTTGATGTGTAAATATCTTACGCGGCGGTATGAGGGTAAATCTCGGCAAATGGGACGGAAATGTGTAAACCGATTCTAGCCGCTAGGACAGTACTATATAAAATGTTGCCATTTAAAATCATTTTAAACGGATTTTAGACGATAAAAAAGCATATTTAAAATGTAACGAACCGTCAAAGTTATTATTTTTATTATATTATATTCGCATGTATTTGGATCCATATCACAGCTTGTTTTTAATGGACGGTTGAATTTAAATTGATTTTCGCTTCAAACTCCACGACAATTTCGTCCGAAGCCACGGCTATCGTCCTAAAAGTCCGAATTTTCGAATTTTTATACAATTTTGCCATTTAAAATGGTTTTTAAATGGATTTTAGACGATAAAAAAGCATACTATTATTTTAAATTAAACGAACTGTCAAAAGTATTATTCAGATGTCCAGACGTTTAAAACAGTAAAATTTTAAAAGGCTGGTTATTAACTGTCCCAAATCAAAGGATATCGGCTCAAGATTATAAGGTAAATATGCTACGTCCATATGTTGATATTATTCCTGGTGACATTAGATTTTCGTGTCGAATTTGTGCAGTGAATTAATCCGCTTTGAAGCTGTCAGTGCGTATTATTAAAGAATCCTAACTAATATTATAAATGCGAATATTTTTGTTTTTATTCTATGAACAAGCTAAAATGTACAGGTAACGGCCATGGCATGTTGAAAATGCCAGTTCTAGTCCGATCACTGAAGTTAAGCAACGTAGGGCGTGATTAGTACTTTGATGGGTTACCACGTGGTAACATAACTTGCTGTTGTCGTTTTTTTACAACCGATGTCTTTATAGGATATGTTAATTTTTCTTTATTTATTTTTGTTTTAATTATGATAATGTTTAATATTATTGCTAAAAATGCATTTCTTATATACCTATATTATAAACCCTCGTGTATTTGTATGTTTACTTTTTTAAACTCTGCTTTTGGAAACTATATGAATTTCAACCCAAATCACATTTTTGCGTTTTTATTCATCATTTTCAATGTCTCCCCGGTTGCATCTTTGCGAAGGACTGTGAATTTTTGTATTGTTTGTTCAAAATATTAATTTGTAAAATGGAACAGGGCAAGTCTTGCCAGCCCCCCCCCCCCCCCTGCAAAAAAAGTGAAGGGACATTTAACTGTGGGCGAACATGCATTGGTAAAAACCGTGTATGCGTGTTTGTTAGTTTGTAAAACGAAGTTATTGATAACGTTGCAGCTGATAATTGGCAGAAGTGTATCGAACATGTCATAAAACTAAAAATGTGGGATATGGATACTACGGTCAAAGTTATAGTTGAACCCCTTATTATCAATATCATCCATGACTCTTTTTTTCCTAGCAATAATGAATACTTAGTACTATTTGTTTGTAGTACAATTTTTTTGCTTATTACTATACGTAGGAATAATTTTGAATATACGTTTTTTTGCATATTTTAGACTAAAATCATGCATATTTATGTGCATAAACTTTATTTTTTTAAGTGGATATTTGCTTAAGTCTACTTATTAGAAATTAATGTTTTATTTTTTATTAAGAAAATCGACTGATTTCTTCGGATTTCTTATTTTTTTGGATAACAACTCAAAAACGGTTTATTTTATCGCTCTTGAACGGGAATACTTTTTTATAGCTTAAAGTTCAAGCTATCCAAACATTTTTTTGGGTCTTTATCATACAGGGTGTTAAAAAAATAAGCACTAAGCTGTTAAATTTTGTCCGCCACTGGTAAACCAAAGAAGCTAAATATGTTGCAACTATTTTAAGGAGTTCTTACTAGTGACCTTTATACAATGAATAAAGAATAGGAAGGAAGGAGCAAAATACATATTGACATTAGACCGGATTGGTTCTTGCATATGGCGACCCAGATTACCAGTGGCGTCTCCTAAAACGATTGCACAACAAAAAAATAAATACTTATACTATGTATTTATATAGTTTTGTTGTTTATTACTTACTGCTACAGTGACGTCAAAAAGAGTTATAATTTATAAATATTGCCAACATGTATTTAAAAATACGTGCGTTTTTTGCGGATCTTTTAAATGTTTTAACTTTGCTAGATACTTTAGGTATATTCGAAATATAAAAATTAAATTCCTTACGATAAATTTCAGATGTGTAAACTTCATTTTATTAGCTAAATACCTATATAAAGAAATCTTGGGAAAATACCAAGAAAAAGTGGTGTGTGAACAATTTTGTTTTAGCTATAATATGT
>JAEQML010075750.1:0-13691 GCA_016904865.1 Pissodes strobi
ATATATATATACTTTAAATTTAAAATACAATCTTCTAAAATAGTACGAAGTTTATCACCCATCGATACAAAGGATGCAGTGTTTATCCTTATCAGTCATTGTCTTCATTTTGATTTCAAGGGCCTTATATACTGATTTATTATGTAGTCCTGGTTGACATTGCAGCTCTTCAGCATATATAGTTGGTGAAAGGTCAGAAGGTAGAACACAATTATCTTTTCTTATGTTGATTGGTTGAATATCATCCAAATTCACCCATTTTGTGTCTTCATCTTTTGAAATACTAGGACCTGAAAGTGATAATAATAATGAAGGTATTGTTGATACAGTATTAACAACAAGTATAAGACTTTTTAATTGCAGTCAAGCCATATCATGTTAGTAACAATAAAGTGTCTGACAAATATCAATTAGTACAACTCAGATAAAAACTGGAACTATTTATGTGACCAGTAGATACTTTCTATTGGGTACATAGCTCATAAAACCGGTATCTAGTGTTTTTAGTACATATTGTTTATTGAATTATTGTAATTATAGAATGAGGTGAAATATCTGAATTTTGAGTACCTATCAGGGTAATTACTGTTTTATAACTCACTTGTAAATAATAAATCCAACCAATAAAATTTTTCTACTCATGGATTTTAACATGATGTTGCTAAATTCAGCCATAATGATTAGACAACAGTTTCTGCCATTAGAAACAATGCTGATATTTTGATTTTTTTATGTCAATGAACAATTGCTATAAAGATTTACCTGCAAGGATCTTGATTTTCTTTGGTGGTTCTTGAGATGAATCTTGACTTGTCCTAAATACTCACTGTAGATATTTACCAAATACTTGCATCAGGTACGAAGTGCTTTTTTGCAGAGGTTATCTTAAAAAAAATACCTTTCCTCAAGGAGAAATTCACATAGTCTATATGCCATCATCTGTTTAACATGGTTTATCCAGTATATCACTTCTAATAGAAGCTTCTGTCCAGACTTTGGCACTGAAGGGAAATTTTCATTAGATCTACCTATGATGACTGTAATTTATAAAACTTAAACAAATCATATTTAACACAAACTTGGTCATTTTGCAATTTTTGATTACAATACAGGAGGGGTAGAGTTGAAGCTTGTCATTATACCCAGAAAATGAAGCATTTATAACACATCAAGGCACATATTATTGCAGTTTTGGAATGCCAGCTAAGTTCTGCATGTGATGTATTTTACAATTCGCAATCAAAATGTAAGTGGACTTGAATTAGGCAAAACTAGAGTACCTAGAGCAAAATCTCCAAACGTCAACTGTGATGTAATTTTGTTATAAGTTTATCGATATAAATTCGTTTATGAACTTGCCGAGATGGTCATTTGAGATATACGATATCATACCTATTTCCCATGTTTTAGTTTTACAATAAAGGCATAAAGTTCAAAATATTCCATTAGCTTTTCTTTGTATCCAAATAACAAAATAGTCAGTTCTTATTGAGACACCCTTTACATATGGATGCTATACTTGTGTACAACAAATATTATGTTTAATAAAATAAAACAAAAAAAAACAGAAACAAATTAAAAGTTAACAAAAATCTTACAAGAAAATATTTCTCTTAAGAGGTTGGGTTATCACATAAAAGAACTAAATAATGCTGATTTAGTTACGGTGTTTTAGAAACAGAATCAAATAGCAATTATTCTGCTAATTTCTTTTTTGACGATAACCTGAATTTTTGTTTAGGAAGATATTAATTATTTTTTTGGAATTATTGGTTAAAGTAAGTTTTTTTGGCAACAAATAACTGTTCCCAACTTGATGCCTAAATATCCATAATTACCAACTAGCTCATTGTTATTGGGGGGGCCAACCTACAATGATGTTTTTCTGTCTATTTTCAAAAAATAGTTAATCCTTTGTTTGTATTAAACTCCTTTTCATTGTCTTTTATACAACAGTAGCAGACATTGATAAACAGAAGCATAATCTCTCCAAAATATTTAATATTACCCAAATTTGTTGTTCGGAAGATCCGGGAAGATTTACTGGAAATTAGGGTATGATTCAAACTAGAATATTACATCTGTGATTCAAACGCACTAAAGACACGTTATGCTAGAGAGAGACTCTTTACATTACACACACAAAATATTTTGTGATTACACAAACCGAACCGCTCTTCCTCTTCTATTCTATTTTTCCTTTTCCGCGAAATAGAAATCGTTTGTTAGGTTCTCTTTTTAGGTTACTATGAAAAATATCAGGCTTACTAAACATAAAACCCAGGCCTTACAACAAATAACTTCTACAAACTAATACAGGCCGGAATAATTTCGTTCGTTTACAATAGAATTATTTTGCTGGAAATTGCCCATAGACCCTTCATGTGAGAACAGCATACCAAATTTTATAGGAACATACTCTAATTAAGAGAAACTATTTTTTAAACACATATATCGGTGCATTATTATTCTACTTTTGAAAATATTTGCTCAATGCAGAATGTGGAGATATCTGTTGTTGGATAAAAAAAAACTTGAAACTTAGAACAGTCTAGCAATACACATTACATGTACCTAACGTCTTTTGGAATTCAATTTATCACTTATAAATTGTACTTTTTCACCACTAATACTCCTGTATCAAAATTTATCTATTCTTCAAGAGGAATTACTAACAATTAATTTAAATTTCAATATAAAAAAAAACAACCATTACATTGAGGATTAGTGTTAGTAGCTATGTACTTACCGGTCATAATCTTTAGAGGAAATTTGGAGAAAGATTTTCTATCTCCAGACCTAATTGAACAGGCACGATATGCACAAGAAATACCCGGCATGATTATACACTTATTCAGTTTTAAAATTTTGAAATTACGACACAATTCAAAACTAAAACGCACTTATCAGAATTCATAATTGACGCGCTACAACAAAAGTCAGTTTGACGTAAGGACTTCAAATTTCGCACATGCGCAGCAAAATTTGGTCCCCCAGCTGTCGCTACTCGTTGGCACAGCTTATACCGAAACGAATCAGTTATTTAACTCTCCACGTGTTTTGAAGCAATAAAATCCAACCAATAGGAGCATTTTCCTCATATTCTTGGCGTCTGCAACGAGCCGAATTATATGAGGGCGACTTCGTTTATTTATGAATAACAGTACCGGTCTGGTGTCCAATGTAGTGTTATCTTTTTCTATTACGACAGTTTGCCGAATCGAAGAGACATAAACGGAGGTTGAGTCGGAAACTGAACACACCGCACAGCGTTGGACTCTCGATTTTTTGACAAGAAGCAGCAGGTTACGTTCTTAGATTGGATTGTTTTCGTGTTATTATTTGTGCTCGATTGTTCGGTGATTTATTTAAGTGTGTTAACTTTTTGGACATTTAATCATTAAAGTGTATTCAATATTAACCATGGTCGTACGTTGTTTTGTCTGCAAAAGGTGCAAGAAAGTCAATCCAGCTTCAGGATATTTTAGTTTTCCGAAAAATGAAAGGTTGTAAGTAGATGTTTAGATTAGGTATTGAGATTAAAGTATAGTTCATTCATATCACATTGCATGATAAATTAATATTCTTCGTCGATAATTGTTTGGCTCCCTTCTGCAGGAAGTTTATCTTTTTAAACTTGATACATAAATTGTAGTTTTGTCTAGCCTCTTAGCATCCCATAATAAAGGCAACCAATTTAGAACCGTCACACTAATATTACAAAGGTTATATGTAAATTTCATTAGAAATAAGTAGTGAACAATGTCACATATACAACTATATAAATGGCTTCGAGTGACGAAATATCAATTTATTAAGGCCGTTTGACACGATCACATTTTTGATAAAATTTCTGCTCGTAGTAATCTTTCGAAAACGGCAATCTTACTTTGCGCTCGAAAAACACACAGAACTTTTTCTACAGCCGCATTTTTTAAAATTAAATCCACATTTTTCTCTATACTTATTCTGAAATGTGCAAATGACTATCAGTTTTGGCATATTATATTCGGGCTTCGAGCTAGAACAGGATTGCCAGCAACAAACTGTAACAAAACCACGACTGTCATTTATTTATCTTCGGTTTCCATGACCATTCATAGCACACTCGACGGAAAAAGTGAGATTTTTCGTTTCCATGTTCGCGCTAGAGCGCAAAATAAGGATCCACGGCATTCGTCGATTTTGCGATTTCATTTCAATTTTGTAAATAGTTATTTTGCACGCGGCTGTAGAAAAATTGATATTCTATGTTCATATCAAAATATTTATATATTTTTTTACACTTATAAACACCATATTCATGGTTAGGTATAAATGACTGATCATTCTCGATCTCGTTTACCCTTTTTTATCAATTTCACTTACATCTCATGTTTAATTTAATTTACTAAAAATGTAAACTAAATTAAACCCAGTCCGTCTCTGTTGAGTTCCAGCTGGCCATTAAAACCTAACATTTTTAATGTATGAAGGGCATGCGCGAAAAATGAGGAAAGCATGAAAAAGTCAAATCTGGCTTCATCGACATCAAAGGAGCCGACGTAGAGTTCAATAACTGATTCGGTACGGTATAAGCTGTGTCGTTGGTTTGTTATATTCTGATTATACTACGAATACTAATATAATTGTCTTTGGTTGAACTCGCGTGCCTTCTCTATTAGTTGTCTGATGTTAAATATCTGGTCATTGGTCCCTCTACCTTTGACGAAGCCTGCCTGTTCCAGGAGGATTTCGGGTTCCAGGTATGTTTGTAGTCTTTGGTCCATTATTTTTAGGAGAATTTTACTCGCATGTGATATTAAGGAAATCATGCGATAGTTTTGGCACTTCATTGTAGTTTCCTTTTTGTGGATCGGGATAAAGGCTGATCTAGACCAGTCCTCCGGCCATCGTCCGGTCCGCCAGATTTTATTGCATATGTCGCGCAGAATTTTAGCACCATCATCTCCGAGCAGCGTTATTATTTCAGCGGAAATACCATCCAATCCTGGAGTTTTATTTAATTTTAGATGCATTATGGCCTCTTTGATCTCAGAGATAAGGATATCGGGCTCTTGTTCTGTTTGCGGTTCATCTTCGTTTTGTTGTTCATTTGTAAT
This sequence comes from Pissodes strobi, assembly GCA_016904865.1. Classification (NCBI taxonomy): domain Eukaryota; kingdom Metazoa; phylum Arthropoda; class Insecta; order Coleoptera; family Curculionidae; genus Pissodes; species Pissodes strobi. The sequence continues at coordinate 5,103 of JAEQML010075750.1, forward strand.
GTCTGGTTCTTGTTTGTACAGCTCTTCACAATAATGTTTTCATCTGTTAAGTACTTTCTCGTCTTCCCATACGGTGCTTTCATCTTTATCTTCAATTTTAAATGTTCTTGGTTTGAATGTTCGTGTCAGTTTTTAACTTTTTTATGTGGGTCACGAGTGTTATTAGCAGTTTTGTGTTCCTCTATTTCACTGCAAATTTTCATGCTGTAGTGGTTTTTATCCTGTCTGCATTGCATCTGAATCTCTTTTCTTAGCTGTCTGTGCTTAGCTCTGTTTGCGTGTAGACTTTTCATTTTTAGTTCTTTTCTTTTGGCAATTGTCTCGAGAGTTCTTTGTGTTTTTTTTGGGTCAGTGAAATTTTGTGTTTGTTGGAGATTTTTTGCTGTTTCTTGTATGCATTTTTTGAGAGATCGCCATTTCTGTTCTGGATCCTGATTTCCCAATATATTTTCTTTGTTGGTGCCAAGTGAGCTCTGGATTTCTGCTTGGAATTGAGCATCTTCTCTTAGTCGAATTCTCTTCGGCCTGCATTTTATGTTTTTCAGGCGTAATTTAAATTTCATTATTAGTAGTTGATGGTCTGATCCGCACTCAGCACCAGGAAATGTGTTGCAATCTATTATACAGGATTTCCATCGTGAATTGGTCATGATATAGTCAATTTGATTTCTGTACCTGTCTCCTGGAGATTTGCAGGTGTATATTCGTCTAGGATGATGTTGGAAAAATGTGTTGGCTACAGAAAGGTTATGTTCCTGGCAGAATTGAAGCATTCGTTCTCCCCTGTCATTCCTCGTGCCGAGTCCGAAGGGTCCGATCAACTCGGTCAGCTCTTCTTCTGTATACCGGATTGCCCCAGCTTAGCATTCGTGTCTCCGAGCATTATGAGGATTTCGTTTTTAGGTAGTTCATTTATAGTGTTGCCTAGCTGTTCGTAGTAGCTTTCTATCTCTTCTTCGGATGAGTCAGTTGTTGGCGCATATGTCTGTATGCTGTTGACGTTAAAAGGTTGTTAGGGTTATTAATTGGTCATTTATTGCGTTATATCCCAGAACTGCTCTGGTATTGGATTTTGCAATTAACACAGCTACTCCGTTGTTCGGTTTCATTGCTGGAGTGGTATATTGTGCTGCCTGTGCTTGTAGTGAAATGACCAGCTCCTTTCCAGTGCGTCTCTGCCATTCCCAAGAGATCAAGTTTGTATGAGAGGGCCTCTTGTTCGACAATAAACAGTTTTCCAGTTTGAAGCAGTCTTTGGGTGCTCCATGTCCCTATTCGGTTTAGTCTACGTATATTTATCGAGTTTTGGTTGGCGTTGCTCAACATTACTCCCCCGGAAATCCGATTGGGGGTGGTTTAGTCCTTCGGAATATTTCATATTGAAAAAAACCATGGTGTTCTCTTGGGGAAAGTTAATGAAGGTTTCCCCGTTGCCTTCCTTTATTGGTGAGGATGGGTAGAGATGTTAGAATGGGTTAGGAATGGGGTTAGGACCTGATGTCCCCAAGAAGGGAGGTGGGGAACGTCAAGTGCTTCGCGTGGGCAGGGGGTAACTACCCGCTACTGGATATCACAGAGCAACTAAAGAAAAATCAGTTTAAAGATAGTGAAATAGCACTACTGCTAAAAACTAAAGAAGAACGTCAACCAAGACCAACCTGGAGAGATATTTCAACTGAGGGATTTACTTTTAAATCTCTGTGAACTCAGACTCCATGGTAGTTGAAAATGGACTTTTTAAACGAGCCTGGGAAAGCGCCGATGGAAAAGTAGTGAAGACGCAGTAGTGGAACGACGTAAATTCTTGAGTTACTGGAAAAGCTGTCACGTGAGAAGAATCGCATATTTAAAGGATATTCCATATCACAGAGCAACTAAAGAAAAATCAGCTTAAAGATAGTGAAATAGCACTACTGCTAAAAGCTAAAGAAGAACGTCAACCAAGACCAACCTGGAGAGATATTTCAACTAAGGGATTTACTTTTAAATCTCTTTGGGCTCAGTGGCCTTCTTAAACGAGCCTGGGAAAGCGCCGATGGAAAAGTAGTGAAGACGAAGTTGGTGGTAGCAAGGAAGAGGGCATCGGAAGTCCTGGAAGAAGTAATTAATGGAAGGTTGGTGCTCATTCGGAGTTAACAGATCGATTGACAAAATCCGCGACAAATTTTACTGGGTTATTGTACTGTCAGGATGTGAACCCATGGTGTTGTGTGTTCTACATGTGCCACAAGTCAAGGACCAAGAAGAAACAGAATGATGTGGGACTACCGTTCGAACGTCTCGCCAGTGACCGAATGAAGGCTCGATATGATCTCCAAGCTATATATATATGGGATTTCAGACGAACGATAAAGTCTTATTATATAATCCGCAAAGGAAGAAAGGAAGATCTCCCAAGCTCACGCCAGTATGGGAAGGGCCTTATACAGTCATCAAAAGAATTAATGACGTAGTGTATAGAATTCAACGTAGCCCCAGAAGCAAACTGAAAGTTGTCCACCTCGCTCTAGGCTCAAAGCATATTACGGACATGCAGTAGCTGATCGGGACGATCAGGTTTAAGAGGAAGGCAATGTCACGGCTAGCAACCATCCGAATGTTTTTGTGCTACCCTATAGAATTAGCCTTGTCGCGTCTACGTATGAGCCATCGCTGGCCGCGAAGATTCAGGAACTGTGGAATTCTATCGATGCCTGGTCGAGAATAATATTCGTCCGGAGTAATCGCGATAGATTTTAGATCGCTTAGTTGTACACAGTGATAAAGAATGAAGAGAGTATTAGTTTAAAATAGTAGAAGTTGTAATTTTGACAGAAATTACGGGACAAATGTAAAATGTAATAATATGGAGCTCTTGCATACTAGGTGTTGTTAAATTTATTTTAAATACTCGTAAAATCCAATTGAGCGGCTCGTCTGGATACAAAATATAAATGCTACGAAATAATTGACGAAATGTAGCAGAATATGCGAAATACATTTGGGAAAAATCATTATTATTACATGCTGACAAATGGGAAATATTTTAAACATTTAAAAAACTAAAGGTAAAGAGTTATTCAAATAAAGCTTAAGAATTTTTTTTAAAAGGAATTATCGCCCGACCGTTACGCCCTATACAACATGGAGATATAATGGGTTGAATTGCCCGCTCTGTCCTTTCGAATAAATAAGGTTGGCGATATGTGACGTTGAGCCACTCCTTTTTGATGCCAAGTAATTACAGATCGATAGTCATCGCCACCCGTGGAAATAAGTGTGATTGATCGATATTCCAGAGGTATTATTATATAAAATAATTATTAAAATTGTAATATGAGATGACAAAGGTATATAAAAATGGGGGCCAAACTTTAATTACTAATTTTAAACTAATTTCCCATTTGGGATCAAAGGCGTTTTTATTTTCAGAACTTACTCGAAAAACTCTTTAGCAGGAGTGGTCGCGTTGACATTTGGTCGTATAGCAATATCAGTAACTGGCCGACAATTTATAGTGTTCCACTCATTGGTGCATTTAGTCCATGGAAGCTCACTTGTAAAACTAGCTACCAGGTAGTAGACTGCCCAGCCGATGATGGTGTTATAATACATACCCATGTAGACATCTATGAGGCAGATAGCATACCCGACACCTAAAAGAAATAGTTGCGGTTAAGGTTAACTGAAAGAAGCGAATCAAAAGCAGATTAAAACATCCTCCGCCACGTCTATGAAATGCAAGAAAAAAGCGAGGAGCGATGTTAAGTTTATCCTATGGTGTTAATGAATTGGGAGAAATATTTAAACTACCAGTTTCTTCGCTGGTCATGTTGGGCATCAAAATGGAATTATATCAGTTATTTTAGAAGTTCGATAAACAAATAAAGCGGATTGTATAAAAGCTAATTAATTGAAAATACACATTTATTCTTTAATAGCATAAGTTCCTAGTCAAAATATCGATTGATATATTCCTCTCCCACATAATAATCAAGGATCGCAATATCTAATAATCATTGAATTATAAAAACTCTGCTTCTTCCGAAATCTTAAATAATGTAGATAACAATAAATTAAAGTTAGATTATAACCATAACATAGTTTGGTGATAACACCCTGTATATCCGTAGTATGAATGAGCCATAATTAAAACCTGAATAGCTCCCTCGGGGTAAACAGCAAATTATTGTGCATTTAAAGCATCGTAGTCATCGTACTTCAGTTACTCCTTAGTCCACACCTGGATTGCCGGTATGATAAAGTCCGTTACATGCAACAATCACTTGAAAGCAAGTTGCCACTCCGTCAAGGAAATCGTTATTAATCGTTCTCAATATAATATTTATCTTTGTCTCCGTCAATGTTATGTAAACAATATAATGTCAAATAAAGAAAGAACGTGTTTCTACCCTCTCAAATGCATCAGCGAGCACGAAATTTCCCGTTCTGTTTTGCCTGCCCGCACCGAGGAAAAATTAGATTTTAATGCCTGACGAACACTCGCCCGTGAAGCCACAGTCCAGTGAGTCATCGCTCTGCTTGAATTTGGGACCAAAAAACAACAGCCCCTGTCTCTGCCCTGTTTGACGCCAAGATGTTTAGTTAGTTTTCTCAAAATTTAAGTTTAATTAGTCGAAGAAGTAATAAGTGCCAAGAAATACTCGCCCGTGAAGCAACGGTCGATGACTGGACCGTTGCTATGCTTGAGTTTGGCGCCAAGAACATCTACCCAGTCGTATCCTGTTTGACGCCAAGATATTTAGTAGTTTTTCTCATTTGTTTGGCCAGATGTTTAGAAAATATCTGCTCTGTGTTTCCTTTTTTCAACACTGAATTAATTTTTGGGCGTTTTAACGCATTTTCTCGAAACATACAACACGCAAAATACCATGGTATAGTAAAACTTTTTGATGAAGACAGAAGAAGCGGCGCGTCGTACCAAGAAATGTTGGGGCAATAATCATGACTGCAAATTATTGTGTCATAAACTGGATAAATCTAATGGAATGCAGGAAAAATTGTTTCGGTATAGCAAATGATGATCTAGTTATCCTAAAGTGAATCCCACCACTGGCATTGGCGATACTCAACTTCTCAGATAATATATTAAATTCATTTGCTAAATATCTACGCATTATCACTTGAGCAACATTTATCAGTTCGCAGGCTACATACTTAATTAAGCAGGCTCAAACCCCGAAATCATGCAGATATAATATGTCTAGATCATAAAATGCGAAATGCACATTTAAATCGGCATAAAAAAGAGAAATAAAATAAAATAATTACCGTGTTTAAAACGCTTTTTATTTATATTCAAAGAACATACCATTATTTAACACAACTTCAGTCTAAACGTAAATAAAAAGCCTTAATCCCTTAAACCAAGCATTGTTTCGGAATAAAGGCCTTTCAATTTAAAATTGAAAAGAGAATACATAACACAACGGGCGACGACGCGACATGGCGCTTACGTTTTCCCCAATTGTCTATTGTTCAGTTCAGACTTCCGCAATTGGAGATATTGATTGTTAATTTGTGGCGTTTTTATTATTCTCTGATACATTTATTTTTACTTGGCCTCGGCTTTTGAAATTTGACATATCAAAGGGCATCTATTCTAGATTCTAGGTTACTATTGCAAAACATTTGATATTTTTTTACTGACTGTTAATGCCAAAGTCAAAGAGTGATATATATTATTTACATTCAAATTGGAAAAAGTTACACCACTTACAACTTGTATAAAAGATGATTTTGTTTTCTAACGTTCTGCAAGTTAAATCAAATATGATATAATTTATGGATAAATATATAAATAAAACTGGTTACATTTCAGATTAAGTAGTTAATTAGCACAGCTTTTGGCTCAAAAATAATCACTAAAATGATCACTAGTTCCCCCTACCTAACTTCATACCGCTAGTCCTCTCACCTAACCTCACATTACAAACCCCCTACCTATTTTCAAACCATTATCCCCCTACTTAGCTTCATACCGCTAGTCCTCCCACCTAATTTCAATTTGTAAATTCCTTCCACCACTCCTCATCTTTTTAGATAGGAACGCTACAATTTTCGATCATTCAATATGTCAGTACCCATCGATCTGTCTTGGGATGAAAGGAACTGTGAACCATTAGAACACATTGCTGTGCTACGCCATCGTCAGATATCAGCACCAGTTGATTTCGGTTGGGATGAGGGATTTTGGGAATTTTATAAACCATTAGAATACATGCTCGTTCATAATCTGAAGGATCTAACGGTTCATCTTCTAATTTATAGTAAAAATGTTCAAAGCTCGGTAATTGATTTTCATATAATTTGTCCATGCAATCTACGTAAAAATATGCATACACTCCTTTTTTCCTAATTTCGTTTGATTTAGTTGGATCTTGAAAACATTTATTAATTTATATACATTGATTACGTTCTAAATTCTCACCAAGTTTTTCTAATGAAGTACCAGCAATCCGAAAAGAATCTAAAAATCTTATTTTAATAAAAATATTTTTGTTTTTTTATCCGGCTGTTCTTTTTTATCAACCAAAATTGATTTTGAAAATGAAATGTATTTTTCTTTAGTTTGTGCTAAAACATATATTTTATCTTCTTCACACCAAAATTGTTTAATTAACAGGTGGGAATCGTAACCGGTTAGATTATGGAAGAATATAGGAATAAAATACGGAATTTGAAAGTTTAAGTTACATATACTATGCGCCGCACTGCGATATTTTCCTGTTAAATGATCATGATCCCTTACTTTTTCATCCCCAGGGTTAAATTGTTCGCTATAAATATGACAACTAGTAGAATTCTTGAAATCTAATTTTTCATCATTAGTTAAAGGATGCATTGGAATCACATGTTTCAAATGATTATTATAAATTCGATGAACATGAGCTTGAATTCGTATACAAAATTCGTCAGCTGCATCAAGACCAAAATAGTGATCTACTACTGACAAAGAATCATCATATGAACATTTAATGAAATAAGCAAAAGCATATGGTACATGTATTTCTGGTATAAGAATCCATATCATTTACTGGTTCTTCATATTGTAAAGGTTTTAAGAAACATTCAAAATCTGCATATATTACAAATGGAACCTTTAATTGTCTTTGGAAATTTTCAAACTGAAGAATATTTTCTGGAACATTTTGACCATATTTATTAACTTTTATTTCATTGGTGGGAATTTTTGTAAACAAATGATTACAATCATTCAATTGGTGAATGTCTAATTTATCCTTAGAAGTAAAATAAATCAAGCAACCATCGCGGAAATGTTTTCTATAGGACGTGTTATTAAATTGTGATGATACTAATCTAGACATATCCTTAATTCAACAGTAATGATTGTTCTTACCATCACTAACTAGAAGCAAGTTCACATGTGTTGGAAGTTTTCTAGTAAGTATAATGCAGCGGACCCACTACTTCATATTTTAATTTATTATCTTCATAAACAGTTTCTAATCCGTAAACATTCACTGATATTTGATTTAGCACTTCAAACTTTTCTATATCCTTTAATTTCACTGGGAAATCTATTCCTTCAAAATTTAGATGTTCGAAGAAATTGGGATATGAATTTGTTCTATCCGCATTTTTCATCATCATCATCATCATCACAACATTTATTTCAAAAAATTTACATTTTATGTGGCCTGTATGCAAATATAAATCGCGCTTTATGTGGCTAGCGCCGCCTTTCACGCTTACACAAGCGTGATTTGTAGGGACTCGTTCACCACTCGCGCCTAGTGCTACTCGCCTATCTACACTTACATACTATGTGCCGCCCAAAATTGCTGCAGTATGCTTCTATGGGATACCTTGCCTTCAAGCCTGATACCAGTGCTCGTTACCAAAGGTTACAGTTAAGAATGCTTATTTTCAGGGACTAGTTAGGTTCAGGCAAGGAACAGAGGAAAACACAATCGAAAAACCTCTTTCACGTTTCTTTGGTTTACTTTTTGGGGGCAGGTTGTGCCCTATTGTGAGGGTCATGCAGTTGGGGATTGCGTTAGGCATCGCCCATTCAATCAGAGACAGGGGTTGAGCGAGTTTCGCCAGAATCACTTTCCAGCGGACTGCGAGGCGGCTGGTCAGTGTGTCAGTGGCTTGTCATGTCTTTTGTATAGGTGTCATTTCATCTCCCAGTGGTCATTGCATACCCGTACTTATGCTAATGCAACAAGTATGGGTGCGTATTTGTCCTATGTACCCGTACTTTTGACGAATTACGATCCCTTACTTGATTTAATTCTAGTCTTACGTTCCCACACTTTACGTTGTGTGGGAAGTATGGGGACGTATTTAGTTGTCATGTGAATCAGTGCTCTTGCTCGGGCGGTCTTGGGTCCTGGTAATATAGACCGTCAGATAGTGACAGATTTAGGTGCCCCATTTTCGCATACAAGCCTCGAATAGGGTTGAAAAGTACATCGATGTTGAGTAAAATGGAGGGAAACTTACGAGTGGCCCCTGGGGCTAACATATGGAAAATTCGATTTTCCAGAACAGAAATAAAACGAGTCTGTTGCTTATATTTTCACGCAAGCCGTGTTGACTAAATTATTAACTAATAGAACC
>JAEQML010075751.1:0-13689 GCA_016904865.1 Pissodes strobi
GTATTTATGTTTACCAGTGGCTGAGGAATAAATTAACTGCAAAAAAATGGATAATGGGAAACAAGAGGATAGAAGAAGCAATCCAAGAGAAAGAGCGAATTTGTTTTCATTTTTAACCTTCGCGTAAGTATTTTATTGAATAAAATATTAAGTAAATTGGTAAAATATTGCTGAAATAAATTTTCCACTCGAGTTAAAAAATAAGGACCAAAATTCATCGAGAGGTCAGAATTATAATATCAACAGGTTTGTGTCAGAAGCCACGTAATCTGCAAATAATCAATCAATAATTATATTATTATAATTATGGTAAACGACTAGATAGAATATAATTCAGACATCTACAACAAACGAGTATAGAAACTATATTAGACAGGTATAATATTAGAAGGCATCGACCAGAGCTAATTCTTTTTTTGTATGTAATAATATTCTAAACAAATTGTACCTCTTATATATTGTAATTTTAATTCTGGCTGAAGGATTCCGGTCGATGGCCTGTTAAGTAACCAACATTTTAACAATAATAATAAATATTGACTGAGGCGTAGCCGAGAGCCGAATCTAAGCGAGAGCGGTAAAAATACCTTTCGCTTGACGTTCACACAATATTTTTTTACAATATATTTATTGAAAATAAAATTATATTAAGCTACATTACCTTCATGCGGATATATATCCGCAAAAGACAGGGCCGTATTAACTACATATGCCGCTGTAAGCAGATGTCATATTGCCGCCCCTAGGAACATAAAAAACCAAAAAAAATTAAATTTCTGAAGATCAATCGGTTTAAATTAAATGTTAGAAATTTGAGTTAAAATAGTAATCCCCGTCAAAAAAAGTGCTGTGGGCAGTAATTTTTGGTTTCCTGAAAAATACTCTGAAACTAAAAAAAAATGTAACCAGAACATGAATTTATTAACAGACATCCAATTATTACGTAGTAATAGTTAAAACATAGATTAATTATATCTATAAAGGAGAAGTATAAAGGATACCGGGGCGGAATGGGGATCGTAACGTTCAAATTTATGTTTTAGGTGTAAATGGCCGATGCAAATTTAAAAAAAAAAATAATATTTATTTAGATATTATGAACAACACTACAAATAAGACAATTTTTTGTTTTTATTTTAACCTAAAAAGTGTCCTTTTCTCCGTTCTGCTCCGCTTACGGGATAGGCTGGAGTACTCACGGTTGGCTTACATAGTTCATCGACAACTATTGATTCATTGTCTTCACTGTCTATCCCCGCTCAAGAAATATGGGCTCACTTTTTGTCCTGAATCAAGAAGCCCAACCCTTCACTTGAAGATAAATATTGGTCCTCACAGTATAAACAAACGAAGTAATTGGGAGAAGAACTATAAATAACAATAAGAAGCCACGCACAAAACCCTGGTTGACAGAGAAAGTTAAGGCACTGCCGAGAAAATAAAGTCATAGCTACAATACAGATCTAGTACCGCGACATACAACGAATATAAAATTGTTAGGAATAGATCGGATGAACAGATCAAAATGATTAAGTGAAAGTATTGGGAAAAATTGTCTACAGATATGGAACACGATATATACGCCGGACAAAAGAGAGAAGAAAACCCATGAATGATTATGCGCAAACTACAAAAGTCACAACGGAAGTGTGGGAGAATCACTTTACGACACTATGCAGCTCAACAGAGGAAAAACACCCAACAAACTACAGAAGATAATATCGCAGAAAACCCTCAAAACTTTACTATATCCTCCGACAAAATAAATCAGACAGTACCTAAAAACTAAAAAATATAAAATCACCGGGCACAGATGAACTAACCAACGAGCTAATCAAATATGGTGGAAAATCACTAATAGATGAACTAGAGGTATAATTTAATTAAATGATTCGCCAAAAACAGATACCATCGAAATGGAAAGGCAGCATCACAATACCTTTTATTCTGGTCTAAGCTCAGTTTTAAAACTGCTGACAAAATATTGACGGAATAGCGAAGGGCAACAGAGGTTCACAAGCAATAGGTCAACCATAGATGTCATCTTTATTATTCGTCAGATAGCGGAAAAGGCAATTGAATTCAATAAGACAGCATTTATGTGCTTTGCAGACTTAACACAAGCCTTTGATAGAGTGAGACTGGCTGACGTCGTCAGACTTGTCTCAGAAGAAATCAGACAAGGGGATAGCCTGAGCACTGCCCTATTCAATATCATAATGGATGAGATTACCTCGGATCTAAAACAAACTGGAAGAAAACACATGCTGACGATGCGGTCATAATCGCAGAGAACGAAGATAACTTACAAATATTATTATTCCGGTTCAAACAGACTGCAAAAAGGGTTAATATGCAAATATCTATACAGAAAACAAAGTCTGTCACTATATCAAAAGAACCAAGAAGATGTAAGCTCGCTGCCTACAGCCAAAGTGTCGAGCAGGGAATGAACTTTAAATATATCGGAACAAACGTCACCAGCAGCAAAGACTTAAAGAACGAAGTACAATCCCAAACAACAAAGGTCGCATTAGTATCAGGATACCTGAAAGATATCATATAGAGAAACAAACATATGAGCACACGAAGCAAAGTAAAGATATACGAAACGTGCACTAGACTCATAATCACATATGCTATAGAAACTAGAGCAGACAGCACGATCACCAAACGCATCTTAAGAACGATGCAAATGCGGATTCTCAGTAGCTTAACGTTATATGATCATAAGAGAAGCAGCGAAATAAGAAAAAAAATGTGGAATTCAGGATATAGTGGGTTGGACTCATATAACAAGGAAAGAGTGGAGAGACAATGTGGATAGAATGGCCGACAATCGACTACCTAAGATAGCATGAAATGAGAAGTCAGTTAGCAGACGACTTCCAGGGCTACTGCCCAAACAATAGTACGAAAGCTGGACTTCAGCGTCCCAAGAATAGATCTGCTTGATGCTGATGAAAACACAGGGCTTAGCCTTAACGTAAGAAGAAGACAGAATAGACACGAAGCATCTTCTTTCTGTTCAGACTCGTCCGAGATTTCTATAACTTATTCTATTATTGTTTGCATTTTTGACTTAGGAACCTGCTCTAGTTTGTGTTTCGTTTCTTTTTTCTTTCATGAGTTTGAGGCGAGAAGTTGAGAGGTTATTAAATTATTCTCATTTTCTGGAGTATCATCGACTTGTGTTTCAGCAATTGGAATATTAGTTGTGCCATTGGTTAAAAGTCATCATCATACCCGTTTTCTCAAAACCTTTTAGAACAGTTTTTATGTTCGCAGCATTAACAACTGCTTGCCCAAATACGGTTGATATTTGGAATAAAGTAATTTCTTTACCTTGGCTAGTTTGGGTTACGCTCGAGGGAAATCATTTTGGCGCTTCGTCTTCATAATATAGATTTAAAGGTCACAGAGAAAGAGAGTTTCTTTTTTAGCATCAGAAGATTCAATGAACTTTGTAAACCACTTCAAAAACACTTCTATATTTATTCATTGAAAGTCATTAGTTCAGCCCAACCGTCAGGTGGCAAACCTAATTATCGTTCATTTGTCGAGAGAATATCAACATTAGAGACATGAAACTGCCTGCAGCAAAACAACAAACTTCGATCGTTACCGCATTACCACGCTCAGCAGAAGTCAATACGCCAACCGGACGCTAACTCTTGAATGCTATTTCGCAACTACCGTAATACCGGTCGCGTCGCAAACACAAATTCTTTCGCCATTATTTTTTTTTTGCAATAATAACGTGATTAATAATGCTTTAAAAAACTGCCTGGCTGTTATTTTGGTGAACCCTATCACACGTATTTCAGAAATTGCCTGGGGCTTCCTCAAGCTTATTTTTGTAGGACGTCTAATAAAATATTGGACACAGTCTTTGTGCAAAATTGTTTAGAACTGCTAGTCAATAGGTTAGCCTTCTTAGTTCTTATTGTTAATCCAAATAATTCCATATGTTTTAAATACTTAACTAGTTATAATCCTAATTCCTAATCTATAGTAAAAACATACAGATCAGCTGTTTAATCAATCACAATATTTGGATCATCCTTACGTTTTTCTTACATATCTTTTTAATCTATTGTATAGTAGCTGGAACTTTATTGACGCTTTCTTCCGGCCTATTACCAGCGAATATTAACTACGATAAGAAGCTCCACTCTCCGCGGCGGCACGTCAACGGTATGTCTCCTTCCCCGCGTGAAAACTAGCATGATACTGGCATGTGACCTTTGGACCCGACGCACACTGGTCGAATTTCTAGGAAAGCTGGCCATAATAAGGTTTATCAGAAATAAGTCATAAAAGTTATTAAGTATTACACGTTTAATATATCGTGGTTTAGACAAATAATTGCTGAATTTTTGGCTAATCATCTATATTATATATAGGGTGTATCAATTATCACTAACGATAAAAATCATGTATAAAAATCATTTGCATGTTCTTAAACCGTTTTAAAAAATGATTTTGAATATTAAGGGCTCCTTCGTTGTAAAAAAACGGTTTTAAATTTTTAATTCGATGATCCAAATTTTGTTTTTGCAACGGTTAATTCAGGAGTCTCACGAGCAAAATGAATGTTAAGTAAACGACAGAAACGCGTTGATGAGGGCCTGCAATGTTGCCATACATGTATTTCAGAGTTATCGCTATTTTTAAAAATTAATCTAATAGGGACGAAACTAGTAAAAAATATAGAAGCATCAGTGCAGCTGTTGTTCAAAAACACTTGCTTATATTCTGACTATCCCAAGGTAATATCAAAGCCATATTTACAAATTAAAACTAAATTATAAATTTTTATCTGCTGATTCAGCCAAAGTATTTATTACCTCTTTTTATAATAACATCAGTCTTGCATCAGCAATAATGATTCTACCGAAATTTCAGCTTCAGTTTCACTTACTACAATATTATGGGATTAGGGGTGGGCGACAATAATCGATTATTCGATTCACTTTTAAGAAATTACCGATTAATCGACTTATCGATTAATATTTCAGAAAATATCGATAATCTATTATTTCGATTAATCGATTATTCAGTTATTTGCTAAAATATTAAGCGTTTAATCGATTATTCAATTTCTTGCCCACCCGTACCGATGACTCTACAACAGATACAGCTTTTAAAATTCCAATTTAATAATGCGTTGCGTTATGGGTAATTTAAATGACATAAAACCATTTTGAAAATACTTTCAGTACAACATATGAAGCAAAAAAACAGAGAAACGTAAATGCTCAAACAAGACAGCAGCAGGGAAAACTGCGCACGTTGCAAATTTAGCCAATATGGGATCCTCATTTCGACGCGCCATTTTCTGATAATCTGGCTTCAGTTGTTGCATAATTAGGTATAACACCAACACATAACCTCAACGGAGTGTCAGCACGTTAGCAGTATAGTACATCAGTCTTTATCTGTTTATTATGTATTTGGGCAAAACTATTTATTTATTTATTGACGGCAGTGCCATTTTTTAACATTAAGACAAAAGTATAAACAAGCCTAAATCTAACATGTGTATGCTATAAATGAGGCAACATCCTCACATGCACTAACAGATGAATAGAAAATAGAAGTAAAGAGGTAACAATAACATTTCAAAGAACTTACAAACTATTCATATAAAAAAAATTCCCACAAATCAAGCTATTCACAGAATGAGACAAAGTAAGGCATACTACAATCAGAGTCTACAATCCAGCAAGGTTCACCCGAAACAATTGCATTTCAAAATGCTTAAGTGGACAGAAAAAATTTAGGAGAGGATGTTGGTTAGCAAGGGACATTGACCTGGAAACAAAAGAATTTTTTCCGTAGTTGGTCCGGTGATATGGTTGATAAAAGGCTGGGATGTTTCTCGCATTAAAAGGTGGTACATATAAAGTGATGTTGGAAGTGAGATAGGAACAATCAACAAGGGCGTTAAGAATTTTAAAGAGAAGGAGAAGGTCGTGTTTATTTCTTCTTTCTTGAAGTGATGACAGATTTAGCCTCTGACACATTTCATCGTAGCTATATGCACTGTCTCTAAAGTATTTAAAATAAATATAATGCATACATTTCTTCTGTACACGCTCAATCCTGTCAATGTGGAAAGCGTATTGAGGGTCCCACACTGAGGCAGCATAGTCCAAAAGACTTCTAACAAGACTGCAATATAGAATTTTAATGGAACGCACAGTAGTAAAGTCAAAGGTATTTCGTCTAATGAATCCCAACATTCTCAGTGACTTACCTATGATTGATGTTATGTGAGAAACAAATGATAATCTATCATCGAGAATAATTCCCAGATCCTTTACGCTCTTAACTGATGGTAGAGTTGTACCATCAATGGAGCAATGAAAATTAGTTTTAAATGTACGACGGGAAAATATCATGAGATTGCACTTAGAAATATTAACATGCATTCCATTATCGCGACACCAAGCCTCAAATCTAAGGACATCCTTCTGCAAAGCAATGCAGTCGTTAAGATCTGAGATTACTTTATATAATTTTAGGTCATCTGCAAACAGAAGGAACTCCGAGGACCAGAAGCAAGGTGAAATATCATTGATAAAAACATTAAAAAGAAGCGGTCCAATGTGGGACTCCAGACGGCACAAGAATTTCATTAGACAGAAAATTGTTAATTTTTACAATTTGAGTCCTGTTCGCAAGGTAGCTGTCTAACCAGGAGAGTAGGGGTCCATTTATACCCAAAGTTTTAAGTTTGTTTGTCAGTATACTGTGCGGAACCTTATCAAAGGCCTTGGAGAAATCCGTATAGATGGAATGGACTTCCTCACCACTCTCCAAGGCCCGTAATATAAACTGCGAATAAGTGAGGAGATTTAGTTCAGTATTTCTTCTCGCACAGAATCCAAACTGCTAATTGATGATTTCTGGAGACAGTAATGAACTTAGATATTTAGTTACAAGATTTTCAAAAATTTTTGGGATGGTATTGATGATACATATGGGTCAGTAATTTTTTATGTTGGACTTGTCTCCATTCTTATGTATTCGGACAACAAAACTTGCCTTCCAGAATTTAGGAGAAACTCCACTTTCCAATGATTTATTGAAAATAAGGTGTAAAGGCCTAGCGAGAATAAAGGGGCAATTTTTAAGAAAAATAGGATGAATATTATCGGGACCTGGGCCCTTGTGAGGATTCAAACTAATAAGTTCGGCGTATATGTCGCTTATGGAAATAGAGCAACTGTGAGCATTAATATGATTTAATGACAACTCCTGATTCCGCTGCATGTCACAGTCAGAATAAACCGAGGAAAAATACTCTGCAAACAGGTCGGCAGCTCCGGGACCCACACCCGCGCTTTTATTGTCAAGAGTGAGTAGATTAGGTATCTCAGACGTGCTGCGCCTAGAATTACAAGAGTTCCAAAATAATTTAGGGTTGGTAGAAAGGTTACTTTCAGTGTTCCGGACAAAGATTCTATAACATTCCCGGGAAAGGACTGCACACTGAGACCTTAAGTTTGAGAAAACTTCGTAGTCGTGAGCGGAATTATGTTTTTGTAACTTTTATGGGCAATCTTCTTCTGTATTATTAGATCAATTAGGTCCCGACTGAACCACTTAGGAAACACTTCACTGGGCACCTTTTTGACTGGGACAAACAAATCAAAGCAACCATAAAGAATGTCATATAATGAGTTTACCATAGAATCCACATCCAGATTATATAACAGGTTATCCCAGTAGAAAGTGCCCAAGTAATCATTTATCAATGTGAAGTCCGCAGATTTAAAGTCATAGTAATAGTCTTCAACTCCAGGGCTAACAACTCTGTGACATGATTGCGGGATAGCTAGGTCAAAACAAAGGGGTGGATGACGGTTACCGATGGGAACCAGATGATCACAATCATTAACAATAAACACTCTATGAGAAAGGACTAAATCTAGAAAAACTCTATTTGCATTATAAATAAAATTATTTTGAAAAAGATTATGAAAAGCACAAAGGTCTGAGATTGCAGCAATTTTTTGGGCGACCTGAGGTAGGACATATACATCATCGGAAGGAACACCCACTGCACATATGTCCTCGTTAGACCATGTGGCCTTAGGCAGGTTGAAATCTCCAGCCACACATAGCTCAGCCTCTGGGTACTTCTCGGAGATCATGTCAAGTGTGTCACCAACCATTAAGTAATGATCAACTGTAGATTCGGGAGGCAAGTAAACACAGCCGAGGATGCACCGCACTTTTGGGGAGCCAATGGCTACATAAACTTGCTCGAGAGGTGCGGTAGTAGGAAGGAAGGTGCAGGTTACTGATCTGCGTATGGCCAACAAAACTCCACCCAACCACTTCTTGCTGCTTGTTTCACTGGATCGATCTCTTCTAAAGACAGAATAGTCTCTCAGACCAAGTTCTGCGTCTGGGATGTCACCACACAAATTGGTCTCCTTCAACATAATAACCTGGTAGTTGTGCAGAGCTGCGTTACATGTGAGAGTAGTAAGCTTTGTTCGCAGGCCACGTACATTCTGGTAGTAAATGCTAAGATTAGATAATCGGATAGGACGCTGGCCGTCAGTGTCTAGTTTTCCTGAATGTCCACAATGCGCGGATGTACCTCACCTGGATGTCCTTCTCACCTTTGGATGTACGTTCCTTAAGTTCGCTCCAGACATGTTTGTCTATTTCTTGCTGTTTGCGCGTAAGATCAAGATTTAGGTAGATATGTTTACCGCTGAGCTTACGGCGACAGCGCATCAAATCTAGTGCATCTTCATGCGAATTCAAAGAAATTTTAAGGGCGCGCGCCCCTTTAGAATTCTTTCTGCCCACTCTGGCAACCTGGACAACAGCCGGCGGGTTATTTTTCAGTACCTCAAGGATAGCCGCAATATCGTTTCCATCATTGCCGTTTTCAGGCACATTAAACAACATAACATTGCTGGATCTGCTTTGACGCTCCTGGAGCTCGTGCCATATCTCATTGTGATCAGGTGGCTCCATAAGCTGGCTGTTCATGGAAGACTGGTGTGTGTTAAGGATCTTGTCCAAGTCAGCAACTCTGGAGTTCACTACACCAACTGCCGTATCCAGTTCCTCAGCATGTGCTTTGAGGTTTTGAAGGTCACGAACTGCTACTGTCAATCCGGAGATATCATGCTTCAGGTCCTCCACTTTCGCGCCCAGTTGGTCAACTCTGCCCGTGAGGTTCAAGATTTGCTTTATGCTGTTGAGACAATCCAAGCAAAAGGATGGAACTATACGTTTCTGTAGTTGCACTACACGTATTTCAGTAATGCACAGTCCACAGCAGTTCTGGCAAATAATTTGCTGGCATTGATCACACGGGTAGCCAAACACCTCAGTTGCTTTTTTGGCCTCCTTAAAGACTACAGCAGTATTGCATTTGTGGCATTTTCCACTCATGGTGGAAACGCTGGTATCTACAGGTGAGACGAAGTATATATTGTGAAATTAACCAAAATCAAAAAATAATGATTGCTGCAGATGAAACAGCCTAGAGTTTGTTTTTATGAGATGTCGTCTATAATGCAGTGTTTTTGTCAGGGTTTGTGCTCCAATTCGATAACAGCACTCAGTAGTGGAACTCAACCGTAAAAGTCAAAATAACTACTTATTCCTGTGGGGGAAGTCCAACCCTATCACTGTGCAAACATTCACAATTCTCTGTTGGGAATAACCAGCACAATGAACAACTTTACAGGGAAGATAACAACACATGTCAAACACAGGCAACTGCAGCTGTTAGATTTATCTAACTATATGATAGAAGGATCACTCTCCGCGGCGGCATGCCAACCGTGTGTCTCCTTCCCCGCGCGAACACTAGCAGAATATTGGCAGGCCATAACACAAATAAAACAATCATGTTGGCAGGCGACCTTTGACGCGGCGGCCATAGACCAGCTCATCCTTTTGTCAGATTAATTTTCACGCGTAAATTCTATAGTCGAGTCAATATTCGATATAAGATAATATCGCTATTTTTTACTTGTGTTGTATTAGAAAATAGGAATGAAATATACAGTAAAAATATTGTGCAAAAAACCTTTAACCAATTTTAAAATCACCCAAAACGCCAAAATTTAATTAAATATTGAAAGATGTGGCAAATTCGAGCAACATTTTCTTCTTGATGTCTTTTGTCAGAATATTTGTATTCGGAAATATGGTGAAATCATTAACACAAAATCAAAATCTTTTAAATATTAGTTATTACACACCTTGAGTATTGTTATCAATAATAACTAATTAAAAACGTTAACAGATTTTTGAAACAGTCAGTTGAATACAAACTTTATCAAAATATTTATTTGGTGATAATAATAAAAAAAACATAACGTAAGTCTGACAGGGCGCTGCAAACAATTCAGAAGATATCAATTGTATTTTTCCAAAGCCAACTATAGTATTAGAGTGCTATAAATAATTTCGTCATAAATTTGATTAAATATACCGCAAACGAAAATATCGTTTATGGCCAGCTTTTATTTAAATTCAACCTGTGTGCGGCGAAGTTCGCCGATCGTTACCAGGCAACGAAGAAAATAAACGACGATTTCTTTGTAGCGCTCTCTGGCCATGGAGTGGGCCTTCTTGTCGTAGTTAATATTCGCTGCTATTACTCCACTAATTACCCCTTTCACCGATTTCTGCGCCACATGTACCTAGTAACAAAAGATAACCTTTGGCCAGAGACGCTTTATCAATATCTTGACATATCGTTCATTACACATCTAGTAAATGATAACAGATGACGAAGGTAATTTCCGGCATCTGTGGCGGGAAATTAAGACACCCTGTTATCTTAATTCTACCCTGGTGTCTCCTGCTACTAATACGAAACTTTTAAATTGGTTTATGGGAAGTCACAATAACAAATGGTAACTCGCCACGCTACTATCTTCCTTCAGCAATTTAGACAATGTACGTGAACATATTCTAGTTTTTCCAAATTCAAGTGGCATTTTGCTAAAAATACTTAATAAAAACCCATGATCACCACCCTGTTGGAGACAACATCCAATTTTCTTTAAAGAATATGTATCTAACTTAATAATTTTCTTTGCACCATTCATTGCGTCGAAAAAAACTAGGCCAACAAAATGTATTCTAATCACGTTGTCTTGTGAATCTAAAATGTGACAGGTAACTCCTAAAATGGATGTTATAACCTTTCAACATTGATGGCAATGAGGATAACTTTTTACAAATTGATTTTATATTCTTTGTATAGTCTAGGAGCTATAATTTTGCAGTTCTCATGTCTCTGAAAGTCTAAAATTAACATCAATGCTAAGATCTGTGAAAATTCTTATGAACTATGGTTCTTTGTATAGCCTGTATTATGGGGGATGTTTCGAAAACTATATATATCCTTTAACGAAGCATCCCTAAATTTCTATTAATTGTTAAATATACTAAAAACACTAACTCACGTTGAGATTAAAACCTTTTATATCACACCATTTTGCTACTGTATAATAGTATATTATGATATAAGTGTATAAGAGGGCCTTTAAAGCACGCGCGACATATTTCAAAACACGACGCGCAGCGGAGTGTTTTGTAAGTCGCAAGGGCTTTAAAGGCCTCTTATACACGTATATCATACGTTATTTTTTATTACAAATGCATCATAATCTCAAAAATGCTTTAAATATTAAACTTAAGGGATATATTGACGAGTATATTAATCTGTCACATTTGACATGATCAAATGTTTCTATAGCAACCTTTAAAAAAGTAGGCGCACTATAATAGTTATTTTTGTTACAAGTACCTAAAATGGAGTTTTTCAGGACGAATCATTGCTTGGAATTGGAATAGCAGATGAGTCCTGAAAAACTTCATTTAGGTACGTGTGACAAACACTATTTTTTGTCATGCCCTCCCAAAATTTAATTTTTATTTATACGCTTTTTGCACTTCTTCAGAACGCCTAAATTTGCAAATTTACCATAATTTTTGAAATCATAATGTACGACAAAGTTAGCTTAGAATTTGATATCGTAGCAACTATTTGACAATTTTGTCATGTCATTCGAAATTTTTGACATTTAGACATATTCAGGAATTTTGGAATAGTCCGTAAAGGTTGCCATGACGACTTTTAGGGACTAGGCCTAAAAAGAAACATTTTACGGACTCAAATGAGTCCGTAAAATAGCTATTTTTGGGAGCGTATGACAAAAACATCATTTTATGCACGCTACAGCGTGCGATAATCGTTGATTATGATGCATGCGTAATAAAAAAACTATTATGGAGTCAACGCAGTCATCCTGAGATTTAATTTCCACGAAAAGAAGCATAGATTTTAGCATACATTAAAGCTTTTGAATCTCTAATAACATTAAGAATATTATTGATTGCCACACAAAATAGATTGCGTCACAAATTAGAACTTTCGGGCACCTCAGAAGTGCTTTTATATTCAAAGGATTGGCACCATTTTATATCAATGGAAAGCTCCTTGTTAGATAGCTATGATTTTTTTACTTAGAAAATGACGTTTTCGAACCCTGAATGAGGGTAGAAAACAGTGCTTTTCCTCCTAAATTAACTTTACCTCGCTTGGGAGGAACTTTTTTCCTCCCTCTACCAGCGGAGCATACGAATTATTTTATCGTTTTGTTTTTTGTTTTTTCCAAATTTCGATTAAAAAATTTCTTGCAGTCTCTATTTTTTCCTTAATAAGTATAGATTTTTATTCCATTTAGAAAAGAGAAGAAGAATATAAAACACCAGACAACCAAACCATAAAAAATTTATCGAATTTTACAAAAATTAAAAGAAATTAAATCACATCTTTATTACAAAATATACCTACCTTATTTTGGCCTTAAAAAATATTGTCAATCAAATTATTTTGATGTTTTTTTCGTTTGTATTAACTGGGATCAATTTCACGATCGGGGGCTCAACAGTACTACGCCAACATATTTACGATCGCTTTCCATTCTAAATGCGAGTGGAGAAAATGCAGCGCAAGTTGACATATTGCAACCTTGTAAGATTAGATAAGTTTTTCAACTAGTTATGTCCAATTATCTGATTTCTTATTTCCTATGAAGTTACTACACACATTTTTGAAGGCAGTGCATACCTTATTTTCTTAAGTGTAGTTTGAAAATTATTGTACTTGAAAAATTTTCGAACCAACGAATATGCTTTCTTTAAGCTATGCCTCATTTATACGCGAGAGCTTCTCCTTCAAATAAGGAAAAATATATTCTTATCTATTAAGGGCTTTAACAACATTTTTATTAGCCTTGTTTTATGTGCAGGGTATAGGTAAATAGATTTTTTCTCCGATTGACAGCAAATATTAATTTTGCAGACACATATCAATCAGCAAAGTATTACTTTTCCTGTCCAGGCAGCAAAGTAAGTGATTAGTCTCCATGGGAATAAAACGTTTGACATAAGTTGTCAAACTATAATCATTATGGACATATACATTTCCATAGCAACCAACCGTTCCAACAATTGCGATTTCTATCAAATTTTGTCATAATTTATCACTACAGGAAAAATAAAAAGATTGTGGGAATTGTAATAATTTGCAAATATACAATATACATAATATATCTTTATAAACAATCGGAGAAAAAATTATATGTTCAACTCGGCAGCAAAGTAGATTGACTGCCTTAGCTGAAT